>JAHWFO010060973.1:1248951-1367490 GCA_023313115.1 Rhysida immarginata | reverse complement strand
AGGTTCCTGGTTTGAATCCAGGCTGCGGAATTTTCTTTCCTATTTTTCATCATCATTTTTTTGTAGAGAACATGCCCACTCGCAATTATTTGCCGGTGTACAGTGTCTTTTAATATGTTTAACCCAGTCACGTTTTGTATCTGGCGTATAGAAAGATTTTGTGTGGCTGCCATTCGTATAATGCATCTGTCATTGCGAGTTGAGGCAACTTGGGACGACCAGATACAAAACTGGTAGAACGATGAACTCCTCTTCATGACATTCTAAACCCCTGCTGTGGATATTCCAGTAATTGTGACAAGATCAGCAACAGATTGTCCGTTGGCTTTCAATCACCAGATTTCAGCCACTTCTTCAGTTGTGAATTGAGATTGGCGAGGCATTGTCTTAAGTCAATTGTGAGTGGAAGAAAAGCTTTCTTTGAAAAAAATGACTAAATATGCAACAGATTTATATGCTGTCACTCGCAAATTTACATGTTGGACATCTCCATTCAGCATCTGAGGGTAGTTCTTTAAACTTTTGAGACACGCAAAATTCCATTTTGTTGAATATTTTTATTTCTATTATGCTTTCGTGAATAATATTTTCAGGAGTTTCTTTTAAGTGCTTTGTATGTACCTTCAATAGTTTTTTTTTTCTTTTGAACAAAAACATGTTTCTTTAAACTTTTGAGATGCACCTTAATAATAATAATAATAATAATAATAAAATGATTTATTTCCATTATCTTCTCCTCTCTTTTGTGTTCAAATTCAAAAGAAAGTTTATGATTAATGAATAATTAAGATTACAAAGAATACTCATTCACTTTAACTTAAGTAAAATAATATTTATTTATAAAAATTAATACACACAAATTAAAGAGTTGAATTATTGAAGGAGGCACTAACGCCAATAAATAGACGAGCATTTTTTTGACAATAAAATTTTCTATAAATTTAAAAAGAAATATATTTATCATATATACATAATTTCATAACTACATTCCATGTAGAATCACAAACATTTAACAGCCCGTCTGTAAATGTATGCACACAAAATAATGGCAACATGTAATTTCATGATTTGTACAATCTATAACAAATAAATTCACTTCTCTGAAAATCTATACTGTTCTATAAATTTAAAAAAAAAAAGAAAACAAAAAACTCAAAAAAATAATAATGAGATGCAACAAAATGAATTCACTTGTTATATCGATATGTCGTAATGAAGGGAAGATGAAGGCAGAAATTTAATGGTGATTCTAACGAGTTTTTTAAAGGTTCCTCCATTTACAAATATATCTTAATACATTTGTAATGCCAGATTTTGTTAATATGAAGGGAATAAATTCTAAGTTTTTTAACAGCTTTCCTTAACCCAATAAAGTATCTCCTGCAGCATAGTTTAATTTTTTTTTTTTTACCATTTTGTTTACTTTTTTTTTGCTGCTGTTCTAATGGGTAATTAACCATTGTGATTTTCATTATCAGTATTTAAATGGAGAGCATATTTTTAAAGATTTAGGTGTTCTTTTAATAAGTACTATGAAAAATACTCATCTTAAAGTGTGAAATTTTCTTTTAAATAAAAGAGGAGTGTGAGTAAAAAAGGTGTGAGAAAGTAAAACTGCTGATGAGGAGTCCAACAAGAGGATTCTATGAAAAGACATGCAAGGAATCTAAAGATTAAAGCAATTATACATGAAAAAATTCACCAATTTATAAACTGTCTGTACAAATATATACAAAAAAAGTTTTCTCTAGGTTTTTAAGGCCTATTTAAAAAACATTGTAGGCTAGAGTACTGACTACAAACCCAAACATGGAAGAAGCATATTTATTTATATATATGCTACTTCGCAAATTTGCATTTCATTCAGTAATTTGTACATCCAAAATGTCTCTTATAAGAAGGGTGGGTGGGTGAAAGCATAAAATTGGAAGGAGAGCTTTCTATATTCTGAAATCAAAATTGATTACCGGTAAATTAAGATAAAGAGAGGAAGGGAAAGGAAAAGCTGAATGATTTGATTTCCTTTGTCTTTTAAATCATAGAATAATGTGCTTTATTTGGGGTTTGTGTTTGAAGGTTTGTTATAAACTTGGATTTTTTTAAATATATATTCTTGTTCCATAGATGGCTATAGGCCAACTCACATTGTGTTTTCCACAATGCAGTAAAGGTGTTCTAGTCAAAATGACAAATTCTTTGGATGGGTGAAAATAGATTTGAGCGTGAGTCGCAAAAGGTCAAAGATAGCAAAGAAAATTCTAAGAAATTTGCAACAGCTTTGCATCAATACCACTTAAGTAATTCTGTAGATTGGAGTTATGAGCTACCAGACATCCCAGTGTAAAAGGCTTATGAAGTTGGACATTTCCCTGAAATGGTTGGTAATATATCAATTTGCCGACTTGTTTCCCAGCAATTGATTGATTCATGGCAACATTCTTAAACATTCTTTCCTCTTTTTTTTTTTTTTCATTTAGTTTGCTCGGGAACTATAGATTCATTATTCATGCCACCATCCAATTTCTTACATATACATGGTTTTCAAAAAGTAAAAATTTTAATTTTTTTTTAAAAAAGGTGAAACATCCTTTATAAAAGGCAAAATAATTTTTCCTTTTTCCCCTTTTATAAAGCAAGAAAGAGCAGGTTTATTCTTAAACACCTGAACAAATGTAATCGTGTAGAAAAACATTTGATTGTAGTAAACCCAATATAAACGGTTTAATGTGAACTGTCAATCTTCATTATCTTCATCTTGAAGACCAATTTCTTCCTTTTTTTCTTCACGAAAGCAATCATCTAGAAATTCTTCGATTGATAAATATAAATGTCGTTTGACTGAAAATAAACCATGATTCTCATCAGGATACACCTGAAAAATAAAATAAAAATAATTTATGAAATACAACATTACTTCTATGTATTTACTATGAATAATTTTATAATCAACTTAAATTCAAATAAATCATTACTTCTTCCATATTATCAAAACTTAAGCAAAAACTGTGGAACGGAACAACCAAAATCCACAAGGAGATTTGAAATACCGGAAACATATTTCGGCTACCAAGTAGCCATCTTCAAGTGGATTGCTGAAGATGGCTACTTGGTAGCCGAAATACATGTCCGGTATTTCAAATCTCCTTGTGGATTAGAGGTTCCCTCCGATTTTGGTTCTTCTTTATTGTCCTATAATCTTTTATTCCAGAATGTTTGAATCTTCAGAGAACATGGAGAAATATAATTTGTTGGACAAACTTCGTATATAGATTCTATACATAAATATAAGATAGAAATGTACCTCTTATTATAACCTTCTTGATTTTCTCAAATGTAGTGCTTAGAAAATATAAAAAGAGATCTACGGTATCTTCTTTTCTTTCTCATCACTTTCTCATGACATATCACATATTCTATGTTGCCATTTGAAAATGTTACTACTTCTCTAGTTGAATTCAGGTAGTTTTAGGAACTCCTTAGAGACAATTGCTCATTTCCAGGAGGTAATTGCACTAACTGTGCTTGTACAGTTAATAAAAAATAATTCTCTGTAGAGAATGTTTTGCTTTCAAATGAACACAGAGCGAATGACCATGAATGATCATGTGACTGGAGTTTGCAGGTAAATCCAATTACTAAAGTTACCTGAATCAGACAATAAAGATAATGTGACTGCTACCCCCACAATTCTGACCCCACTGGGACAAGTTGGCCAAATTTCATATGCACACTGAAGGTAAATCTTGCTTAGATCAATTTGCATACTGAATTTCACTCCTTTACTTACCTATATGCCATTCTGAATTTCAACCTTCTACATCAAAAAATGTAGAAAATATGAAGGAGACAGACTGACATTTTAAAACCAATAAATAGCTCCATTCTTCCGCTACTTAATAATAGAGAGAAAATTATTTGACAAGACGTGTATTTTTTCAAGAAATTAGACCGTTTCGGGACTTTTTATCACCCGGTATAAAGAAACTCGTATTATCTCACATATGAGCCATTCTACGTGAAATGGAACACCTTAAAAACACTACATAAAAGGTTCAAACTTTTTTTTATACATTCCCTACATCAAAGTAAATAACCCCACGGTGTTAATTTTTATCTAACATACTGTAATTTTCAGCAATAGTGCCGCGGCGTTTCTGTTAATAAAAGTGAAATTTTGGCGTGTGCGGTGGTACTGTCTGAGATTTAACAAAAATTAAAAAAAAAAATTAATTCTACCCACAATTTTAAACCTACTTCATATCGTTCTCTCAACGATATAAAATGAGTAGTGACAATATATTCCTTGATTTATATTTATTGACGAATTTATCAATGAATTCACATCCCTATTGATTAAAAATTCACTCCGATAGCGATCGAGCGTGAGCGTTCATCGACAGCAGCGGATTGAACCACAGGGTCACCGGGAAAAAAAACCGGTGGGCCAGACGGATGCCTTTACTTCCCTGTGATTGAGGGCCGCTTTCACCGATTTTTCCTGGTACCTGCCCTGATGTTTATAAGAATCAGGTCAGATTGGAGAGTGAGGAGGATGAGAGGGATAGAATTAAAGAGAAGAAGAAAAGGAAAGGCTCTTTTCTCCAGCAATTTGGAAAGTAAGATCTAATGCTGGCTATCCATTTAACACTCACATTCATTTTATAGTACATTAGAAATCATAAACATGTAAATTAGGACGCATAACATTGTACTGGGTCATATCATTTACATTAATGTGCTTGCCAGCCCTGCTTGAAACCTCCTCCAGGAGTTTTTAATTTTTGGCAGGATTAGCCTCCATTCACTTTTGTGTAAATGTATACAGGATGTATCTATATATTTGAAATAAACATCGAGGGATGATTCCTGGGATCAAAATAATGTCTCTATGAACATACATTCTACAAAATGTTGTTACCTAGTTATATGTGATGGCATTACAGGACATACACCCTATTCCAAAAGCATTTTCACTTAGGTGAATGATGTTCGGCATCTTGCAATACATTAAACCAGTAAAATTAATTGTTCAGGCAAGAAGTTGAGTCCTACGTGATTCGAACTCGACTTCTTGCCTGAACCAATTAATTTCACTGGTTTAATGTATTGCAAGGACGCTGAATATCATTCAGCTAAGTGAAAAATGCTTTTGGAATAAGGTGTACATTGGCCATATCACAGGAGATCCTTAAAGTATCTGCCATGAGTAGCAATGCAATGCCTCAACATGGACTGGTGAAGCAGTTCAAAGATACCTGCCTCCTGTCGAACAGCTTCACAGGCATTATTGATACACTCTTCCAGTGTAATGATCTCGTTAACCGGCATAGTGTACTAAGGTCATATGCCCCACACACTTTTCATATATCCCAGAGATAAAATCCAGTGGACTAAGGTCAGATGAGCGGGAAGGCTAATGCACTGGCCCTTGGTGACCCAATCCACCGTTGTGGGAAGGTGTCGTCCAAAAACCGACATAATTCAAACTGAAGTGTGCTGGAGCTATCATGCATGAACAGCATATCATCTTGTTCTTGGTAAGAATAACGCACCAATTTTCACATGGGACTTACCATTTGCGCTGTTGAGCCATTCACTACTCTCTGCCCTCACAGAACTGAACAACTCTCCTGTACCATAAAACCAAATGACATCTGTGTACATGTGCATAAAACTCGGTAACAATGCTTTGTAGGACATATGTTCGTAAGGACATTCTTTCTTGTTTTGATTCCAGGAATCACCCCCTTGAATCAAATATGTGATATTTAAGTTATCATGAAACTCACTTGTGTTCTAAAGATTACTTCTGCCTTTGTGAGCGCCTTCACTAATAGCATAGATTGCTGGAAATGAACGTTATCTAGAAAACATAAAATTCAAAACCATTAAGAAATTTGACATAAATTATAAAATGGTTTTCTAATTTTTAATAAAAACCTACCATCTGCAGTTCCATGGACTAAAAAGAATTTTTTATTGTGAAATTTATCAGCTCTTCTCAAAACATCAGCATTGTCATAGCCATCTTTATTATCTTGTGGAGTTGGCTTTCCCATATATCGCTCTGTATATACTGAATCTGAAAAATAAATAGGAAGACAATTTAAAAACAAATTGTAATGCTCACATACTGAATTATATCTTTCATCTGTATATACAATTAATTTGCAATAAAGCAATACTGAAAGATATGATAATACTCTCTGATTTATGTACCTTCCGTTCTTATTCAGTCATTAGAAAGAAACTTTCTAAGCAGCTAATATTCAACTATTTTCTAAAGAGAAATGGGAACGAGCGTATTTAAAATGAAAAATATGTCCAGCTTGTTTTCGGGGAACAAATCAAGCATCAGCTGGTTTCACTTAAATTTTGAGATTTTTTTTAAAGTAACTTTTAAAAAAGTTTCCTTTAAAACAGAAATTAGATTTACAATTTTTTTTTTATATTTTATTTTATTTTATTTTTTAGAATAAGTACACTTACGGGCACTAAAGAAAGATATCTTTTAGAACACCTAAAGATATCTAAGATCAAACATCAAACGTTAAGATGAAAAATAATTCTGAAAAAAAAAATTGCAATATATGCATGAGGCAGTTCTAATGTTTTTAAAAGAATATATTGGGCTGTTTCATAATTATTGGCTGATTCCACCAAAGTTAATTTTAGGTGGAATTACCAAGCATGCATTATAGTACTGGGTTGTTTTATAAGCGTTAGCCAATTTCACTTAAGCTACATTATGTGTCCTATGGTGTGTAACATTATAGCAGGAACTATGACAACTCTCTACAATATAGGTGAAACTGGTCCAGAAGTTTCTCCAGTAGCGGTGCAGACATCAACGTCACGAAGGAGCGCGATGTCAGACTAGTAATTTTGTACAAATACATACTTGGATGGAATGTGTGGAAAGCCGTTGCTACTGTTAATGGAGCATGGGAGAGGGGGTGCATGCATAACAAGTAGATTATTTGCGAAATTTTGGTGCTGGTGATATGGATATAAATCATAAGCCAGTAGATGACTAGCGCGGTGCGACAGGGGTTGGTACTCAATGGAACATGGTTGCGCGCATGCGTTTCTTTTGGTGCAACTAAAAACTGATAGCATGCAGGCCAGCCAACACCACCGTGAAGATTTATAACGAAATGTCAGTGTTTGCTCTCAATGAAATGCTTAATGAAATCTCAATGTGAATATAGAAACCATTCATTGTTGTTATTATTATTATTATTATTTCAAAAATTATAATTATTAAAATTATTTTATTCGGGACCTTTGTCCAAATTTAATAAATAAATAAATAATTTTTAATAATATATTCCTATATGTTATAATTAATTCTTGATTGAAACTTTATTTTTTTTGTAATTTTTTTCTGTAATCAAAATATCCGTTTTTCTAAGTTATAATTTTTAAAATTTTCTATCAAAATATAATTGTCAAAGTAATTTTTATATTTATATCAAAAAAACTTATATTTAATAGTTTCTACATGTATTTTATTAAATTATTTTATGCGGACAGGCATTATAAATATTTATAAATCGAAAATTTTATTTTAATTATATAATTAATATCTCAAAAAAATCAACAAAATGATAAAAAAAAAACGTTAAATTACAGTTTAAGTAGGTAGAAAAAAATATTCAGTTGGGGAAACGAACACATAGATCTCAACTGAAAATTAAAAAATAAATTAAAAAAAAAAACTAAAAAGAAAAATTTATTCATTTCATTAGCATTAAATAAAAAACTAAATACTCTTTTATTATTGTTCTATTCTCTTCTGCTGTTTTTAAAATTAAATGTACCCCAATATTCCGAAGCCCCATAAGGACTTGTATGGAAAAATGAGGGCCTATAGACAAACATACACGTACTAATTATTTTATGAAATGATGGGAAATTAATAATAAATTACATAAAACAAACTAAAATACACAGTCACATTTAAATCGTCAAAAATTACAAACAGTAAGATCTCTTCCTAGAACTTAATATATATTATAAATTATCAATACAAAAGACTAAAAATTAAGTGATAATAATTCATAAATATTTAATAATAATTATCTACAAAAATAATATTGGTATATAAAGAAAACATTTTTCTTGAATGTTCTTATATCCAAATCTGAGTTTTACGTTACACTCAAATTATTTTTTGCGTTCTTCCAATATAAAAAACTTGATTTAATCAAATTAAAGAATGTGAACTTAAGTATCCATTCTGGTATATTATTAAATAGGTTTGGGATATAGAATTGTCTTTCTCGTTTTCCATAATTATTGATTGGTTTGGTTTGGTTTGTTTGGTATTAACGTCCTTTTCAACTGCCATGGTCATTTCAGGACGGCGTTATAGGGGCCGCAAATTTTGCCTCGCAAGGGTTCTTTAACGTGCAGTCGGCAAACGACTACACGGGACCAACGGCTTTACTTCCCTTCCGAAGGAAGTGCGTGATCTCAGGATTTCCCCCTGAAAAATCCTCGTCGTCCTCGGCCAGGATCGAACCCGCGTACTCGGGCCCATAATTATTGAAAATATGAGGTATATCAAATTTTATGTTTTTTCGTAACGAGTATTCTTGTTTCCTGCGTTTTAGGCAGTTTTTCGAAATGTAATTTTGAGTAAATACTATATATTCAAATAATGTTTCAATTTTTAGGATTTTTAATTCTTTATATTGATACTCTATTGGATATTCATGTAATTTAGTGAAATATGTTATTTGTTTAATGATTTTATTTTGTATCTTAATAATATCTTTAAAGTCTATTCCAAATATATATATAAAAAATCCATAACGAATTCGTGATTCGAATAAAGAGTTATAAATCATTTTTCTAATGTGGATAGGACAGTAAGGACTAACATGGTATATTAAACATAAAACCTTACGTAACAATAATTTTAGAGAGGAAATATGTGAATGCCAATTTAATTGAGCATCAAAATTCATTCCAAGGTATTTAAAATTAATAACATTGTTTATTTTAGGACAGATACATTTGGAAGCTCTATCACAGTATGTTATAAATCTTCACGGTGGTGTAGGCTGGCCTGCGTGCTATCAGGTTTTAGTTGCACCCAAAAGAAACGCATGTGCACAACCATGTTCCATTGAGTACCATCCCTGTTGCACCGCGCCAGTAGTAGATGGGCATCCGGTAAAGTGAGATACTGAACTGTTACAGCAGAAAGTGGAACAAAATCTGATTTCCATTGTACGTGAACTGTCCAATGAGTTTAGTACACTAAACGACCAATTTATTAGAGACACCTCTTATGGAAAATGGATAGGCCTGTGACACCCAAATAATGGAACAGGCCTAAACGGTGTACAAAAGGGATGCATTGGATCACAAGTAGCAGCCAACAGCAGAAGTGGACTGAATATGGGTAAATCCAAGGATTTGACAGACTTTGAACGAGGCATGATCGTTAGAGCTCCACGGGCGCAGTTGAGCATTTTGCAAACTGCGAACCTCCTTGGGTTTTCCCGTGCAACAGTATCAAAGGTATTCCGTGAATGGCAATAATGCCAAAAACCAACCTCCAACAAACAACTCCGGATGAAACAGGGCCGTGGATGAACGAGGCCAACGGCGACTGGCACGAATCATCCACAGCAACAGGACGGGAACAGCCCAACAAATTGCAGCACATTTCAATGAAGGAGCATCCCAACCCGTTTCGGAGCACACAGTGCGGCGCACCTTGCACTAAGCTGGGTTTAACAACAGGTGGCCAGTACGGGTATCATCTCTGTCACCGTAAAATAGGAAAGCGTGCCTGCTATAGGCACACAGGCATCGCCACTGGACACTGGATGAGTGGAAGAAGGTCTGACGAATGGCAGTTCCTACTTCATCATGCGGACGGCAGACCACGCATCTGGCGCAGACAGCACGAGGCCATGGACCCATCCTGTCAGCAGACAACCGTACAGGTGGGTGGAGGAAGAGTGCTTGTCTGGGGTGTCTTCTCTTGGGACACACTTGGTCCTCTGATATCCGTAAACACATCCTTGAATGCGACACTACCTGAACATCGTTGCCGATCAGGTGCGCCCATTCATGATGACTGTATTCCTTGGTGGTGACGGACAGTTTCAGCAGGACAATGCTTCCGGTCACCGTGTTGAATGGTCTTGGACTGATTCAAGGAACATGACGCGGACTTCCACCTGCTTCAGTGGCCAGCTCGGTCGCCCGATCTCAATTCGATCGCGCATTTATGGGATGAAGTGGAGAGAATCATCCGACGCCTTCCCACACTATCATCCAATTTGCACCAATTAGGGACGCTATGATGTCAGCCTGGGCTGCTATTCCTCCGCAACGGTTTCAACACCTTGTTGAATCCATGCCAGCACATATTCAGGCAGTTCTCGCCGCTAAAGGAGGCGCAACACGCTATTAGCGGGGTGTTTCTAATAAATTGGTCATTCAGTGTATATCACCTGCAACCATAACCCGACACCTGGTAAAAATGGTAATTTACTATGCACGTGCAGGGCCCTTATATGCAATTAAAATAGTAACACTTGCCTTCAACAAGCACAACTTTAACTTCTAAAGAATTGGAAAACCTCACATATCAGAGCATAAATTAACATCCAGATAAGGCAAATGGGCAAGTCAAAAAAAACTTTACACTTGTATTCCACAGGCCCTTACCGAACAGCAGCAACTGCAACGCTTGGAAACATGTCCTGCCCTCAAACATCGCTGTACGTAATAAAATGTATTCTTTTCCTTTTTTCTGGTGTCTTTTTCTTTTCATCAAATTTGGGCAATACTTATGAAACAACCCTGGAAAGTGAATGCATTCAGTCCAAGTGCTGAATAAATTATTTTATCCAGATCCATGAAGTTGTGACTTGCTGGAACAAGACGATGCGATATCAATTATTCTTCACGAATTCAACTTGGACATAACGTGTCTGAAATGGTGCCACTGTCAAAGGGTGTCAGCACAGCAAGTGAAAGAACTGTCTGTAGACTATTTTTAAAAGTTGTGCTGATGATGTTGACATCAACCATAAGCCTGGAGCTGGTCATCTGATAAGAGTGTGATATGGAATAGTTAAGACAGAAGGCTGAATTAAAACTAGCATCCACAATACACAAGCTGAGTGCCAACCTCCTCGTAATACCAGCAACAGTTTAGAGACATCTGGCAGCTATGGGCAAGATTAAAAAAACTCGATACAGCAGCAAATATGATATCTGAAAATATACATTGCTCTCCAAAGATATGAGGCTAGAGCTCCCTTTCTGCATTTGATCCTTATGGTTGATGAAAAATGGATGCTTTATGACAATAGGAAGCAAACAGCCTAGTGGCTCAATGAAGTAAACCAATGAACAAATTTCCAAATTCACCTGCCAAGACTGGTGCATTTGAATTTGTGTTGCATGGCCAAACAACCCAACTGATGTGCACTGTCATCAACTGGAAAAATGCAACAGAAATAAGCAACAAACAACTATTGCTCATCAGTGATTTGGATCCCATACTCCTCCATGATAAAGTACAGGGTGATTCAAAATGATGTCCGGCATTTCAAAATTTTACTATGCATTTATTTTATAACATAAACTAAACAGACCGGATTTAAAATGCAGGAAAGCTCAAATATTTTTAACCATCCCGCAATTGGAGACTGTGGTGGCGCTAGTGTCGCGATAAAAGTAAAGATGGCGGCTGTGAATGAAAAGGCACATTGCATCTTGGAGTATGCAAAAACAAAGTCCAGCGGACATTTCGTAGGCAATTTCATAAAGATTGCCCTACTGACAAAAGCATCTGTAAGTGGTATGATCAATTTCTGGAAACTGGATGTCTTTGTAAATGCAAAAGCACGGGACTAGTAACAGCAGACATGCTGAAAGGAGTTTGGGATGAGATTGACGTTGTCCGGGTGACTCTAGGGAATCACATAGAACATTTGTAATCCTAGAATCAAAAAATATTTGAGTTTTCCTGCATTTTAAACCCGGCCTGGTTAGTTTATGTTATAAAATAAAAGCATAGTAAAATTTTGAAATGCCCAACATCATTTTGAATCACCCTGTATAACTTCCTGTGTCTACTGGAAGCATGTAGAAAATACAAACCTTGGGGTATGTGGGCCTCACTCACACTGACAAGGAGAGGGCCCCAACGAACAATCGAGTTTTTTGATGCCCTTTGGTAGGATGATAGTCTGATATGTCCTTTTCGTAAAACCAAGTCCGCAGCCTCCAACTTTGGCCTTATTTTCGAGAAAATCCCTTTTAAAAGTCTGTGTTATATAACTAGTGTAAACTGTACCTTGGCAATCATTACAACAGCGGCAGCCGAACAGGTAATGTCGTAGCGTATGAATCACAAGATCGTGGGTTCGAGTCCACCCGTGTTAGGTTTGTTTTTGTTTTTTCTTTTAATGTTTTGTAACTGTGCTATCGTCCACTTTTTAATAAATTTTTCTGTTATAATATGCTGTTATAATGAAAAAAATATTTTTAACAAGTAATATGCCAACGTTTATGTCACATCCACAAAGTCCGGAAAGGTACAAAAGGACACGTACGAACAATTTCTTGACAACATAATACAACCTTATGTTACAATAAATCCATTTTTGTACATCGTGGACTCTTGGAGTGGCCAGACATCTGTAACCATGCATCAGATGAAGTTTACTAACAGACAGGGTCTTCCTACGTGTACGTTATCAATCATACTGCCAAAATGTACACCATTGTGCCAGCCATGTGACGTTTATTTTTATCGTCAAATTAAAAATTTTATACGTCATATGCAGAATTGTTCATATCTTTTGGAAACGAACAAGGAAATTACATCGAGGGCAGATGTCATAAAAATTCACACACTCATTCACAATCAATTACAGGCTCCAATATATTCGAATATGTTACGGTAATTATAATGTACAAATTTCTTTGTAGAAATATAATTTCTTGCAATATATGTAACATTTGATTGTATTTATATGCCTGGTATGCTGCCAAATTGAAGCCTACAAAAGAAAAATTTTTGAATGTAAATCAAATTTCTTTTCCGGAATGCATGAAAAAGGAAAACTGCAACTGCAAGATTAGCCCTGCATTCATCAATGTTCTTGGTGTCGCACACATTTGTGTTTCAAATGTTTTTTTGAAGAATACCATCCAGCACGTTGTATTCGACAAGCCTAACTGTAAATATTCTACAACTTTGAAGTTATTTGTTAAAACGATTATTTTATGTTATTTTATTATAGTGCCCAATATGGGCAAGAAGCAAAGACATCAAAACCTCAACTTAAGAAGAAATGAAAAGTTAAACATTAAAAAACTTGTTTTTTCTTTAAAATCGATATATGTTTATGAATTATTTACACTTTTATAACAGATGTTATCATAATTAGTTGAAAATGTATTCCTTATTGCTCTTACTTGTTAAAAATATTTTTTTCATTATAACAGCATATTATAACGGAAAAATATATTAAAAAGTGGACGATAGCACAGTTACAAAACATTAAAAGAAAAAAAAAAAACAAAGCCTAACACGAGTGGATTCGAACCCACGATCTCGTGATTCGTACGCCACGACGTTACCTGTTCGGCTGCTGCTGTTGTGATGATTGCCAAGGTACAGTTTACACTAGTTATATAACATAGACTTTAAAAGGGATTTTCTCGAAAATAAGGCCAAGTTGGAGGCTGCGGACTTGGTTTTATGAAAAGGACATCAGACTACCATCCTACCAAAGGGCATCAAAAAAACTCAATTGTTCGTTGGGGCCCTCTCCTTGTGAGTATTCATGAGACTTGGCCTATCAGATATGTTTTCCCATTTGGACTACTTCTTGAAGGACAAACAGTCAAGGCGCTATGATTAATGCTGCCTACGATTTCTTAGACCCATCACGGCATTTTTTTTACTGAAATCTTGCTAGGCACAGTATGCTGCTGCAGAGAGCAAATATTTTTCAGAATAATATGTATTTCTTCATCTGTTACCACCGGGCTTTTTTTTTAATTTGAGCCAGAATCAGCCAATAATTATGAAACAATCCAATTTATTCACTCAGGATACCGTTCAGAAGGCTACATCACTATACCCTGTTCGATGATGTGTGCATCGATTGTTAGACATTGTTATAATAAAAAATAAACAATACATAAAATCAAAACTACATATTTAAATTGGACATGGGGTATAGCAACATCCTCATTGAGAATCATTGTTGTGTTCAAAAATACTCAGTTATAATAATGTAAGCTTATTATTATGATGGAATTTCTTCAATTGCAATAAAAAAATAACCAAATTCTGTAGTGTATGGATTTTGAAGTTATTTGGGTCCGTTCACACAACCAATACTTAACACATGTCCAAGATAAACACAAAGTATGATGCAAAATTTTTTCTAATTGGAGCTGTATAACTGAAACGTGAAAGAGTTTCAATGCACGCAAATGGATGACAGTAGGTACTTGTTTTGTGAGCTAAGATATGAAAATTCATCATGAATGAAGCAGTTCTCACCTGTATAGATGCTGTTTTGTTAGAAGCTGTTGATGTTACATTGCGAGTTTTCATTATTTGATATTGCATACAGAATTCGTACCTGTATAGACGCTGTCATTCACAATTCGGGCAGTTTCCTTCTGACATCTTCATGAAGGTGCCTCAGAACATCACAGTAGAACTGTGAATTGACTGTGTGGCCCACAGGCACGAATTCTTTATGCAACATCAACAACTTCTAACAATACGGCATCTATACAGGCAAGAACTGCTTCATTCATGATGAAATTTCGTAACAAAACATGCACTACTGCCATCCATCGGCATGCATTGAAACTATTTCACATTTTGGTTATACATCTCCAATCGGGAAATTTTGGATCACACCTCGTATAAACCTCCTAGCAGAGTTTTTGAACCCACAATTTGGTAGACTTGAGAACTGAAAACTTTTTTGTTGAAATGACTGCAATCATAACTATCCTGTATTTAAATATGTTCTTTAGTTTAAAAATTTAAAGTTAATTACCATAATGAAGCCAATTAGTCACAGGTGCCACAGAAATGCCACAATTAAATATTTTCTCTTCATTTCCCATTATCATAGCAGTGACATAGCCACCATATGACCAACCCCAAATGGCTACTTTATCATTATCGATAAAGTGTAAGTGTTTTTTTAGATATCTATAAAAAAAAAATGTAAAGAAATGAAACAATTGCTTACAATTTTGTTAAAAAATAACTTATATTTACAATTAGCAACTGTATAATTAAATATAAAAAATACAGCATTGCCCCTTAAGTCATGAATTTTGGGAGCCAATATTTCGCCGCCCTCGACAAATCGAGTCGCGATATAGCAACTGTATTGGGAACCAGTGTGCTATTTTTACCCTAGCCACCTGGTGAGAAATACCCTAGATTACCCTAGACAATCCTGTAATAAAAATCCCTTCGCACCCATATTCGGACCCAGAGTCAATGGGTATTCTATACCCACTGACTCTGTTCGGACCTAAAGCTCTGGTCATCTAGAACTTTATTTGGACCCAGATTTTGGTGCCTTCTAGAGACAATTCTATCAATTACAAGGCTACCTCTATTCGGACTGGATCCAAATAGAGGCAGTCTTGTTTGAAACGAAAAAATGTTAAATCTTCATTTTAAAATAAAAAATTAAATAAAACGCTTGTACACAGTAAAAACAATTTTAAATGAAAGATTTCGATTTTATCAATACTTTAGGTGAACTCCCTAGAATCTCCCCAGAAATGGTGAATCTCCCTAAAAATTAATACCTTATCAAATATCCTAGATCTAGGGTAAAATCCTTAGAGTTCCCAATATAGTGAACTTGCTGTTCTGCAACAGATGACGCTACCTTCAATGGGACTATGTTCAAATGAACAAATGCAATCATGTCATCTATAATAGGTTTTAATAGGCTTAATCGTTAAGCAATAAGCAATATTTTATCGCTAATTATTCATTTCATTTTGATCATTTTTAATTACTACAATTAATTCAATTTAATTCTGGTAGAAGTGCAGGTCGACGATGTATTGAACGAATGCACTCGGATGCATTTTCCAAAAGCCATTGAAGCAAAAATAACATGATCACAGCCACATTTTGATAAAGTAAATGAGTGTAGCTTTTGGGGTACGTTTATGTACTGTATTCGTTTAATCAGCTATATAATAGAGCTAATGAAATAAATATATAATAAAAAACAGGGTCCAGTCTTCGACTTATCTGATATCGCAACATAAGAGAGCAGTGCTGTATTTTATAATTTTTAATGAAACGTTATTAATTTAAAAAACAATCAAACACTATGGATAAACAGAGTGATAGGAGAAGGAAAACCTCCTGTTTACAAAATGAACACTTTAAAATACCGGTAATTAGTATTTTGTGGACTTGCAACAAGTAATAATAAAGTATTTATTTTGTGGTCAAGAGATTTTCCTTCTCCTGTCAAGCAATTTACAGTACATTTATTTAAAAAATGCAATTTAGAGTTCACCAGTGATAACAAGTACTGATCAATCCTGTTCTCTTTTCAGGATCCTTTCACATTCCATTCATATGTCCAAATTTTTCCATTTCTTCCTTTTTCTTTTTTTTTTGGGTCAATGAATGATCATTTTCCAACCAGTCAATGTAATGATGAACCTCAGAAACCTCACTCTGCATTGGTGCTAAAAATTGCACACAGAGGGATGTATGCAACAACCAATTTGTTTAAAAGGTTGTGCTATAAGGTAAGAGCAAGAACATATGAAGGTAGGGATCAGTCTGTTCTTAGTAAGAGGTTAACCAAGCTACAGATACTTACTGGTAAGAAGGGATAGCAATCGAAAGACTTTTCCACAAAGTAATTTATTGGTTCTTATTGTTGTTCCATACTTCACAAGCATTTCTAATTTACATAAGATACAGCAATTCTAGTATACCCTGAGAAAATCAACGTTAATCAGCCTCATCCTTGGCATCTTCTACGAATGTCAGCATCTTCTAGATAACCTGGTCATAAATAACCGGCAGGTTGTCAGTAACTTCATATCTGATGATGTCAAATGCTTGAGGGACATGATCAGCTGGGAGAAAAGTCAAATGACAATAAGAAGTGAAACTGCAGGTGGATTTTAATATTGTCCTCTTCCATTATACACTTCAACAAGACTTTCATCCTGCATATGGCACTGCATGCAGTGTATGAAATGAAAGAAGCAGCCTGCAACTTGTGTTCAGAAGAAAATATCTATCACTGTGCCTACAGCAGTTACCTCCTAATCATGTGATCGGGTTCAAGTAACCCTCCACACTTTCTTGTTTCAAAACGCTAAAGCTTTCTTTGTATGATTCTTTATTTTTCCTAGCTGTTAATACCAGAGCAACTAGAAACCATGCATCTGAAAAGGTAAAGGCTGATCGAGATATCGCTAAGGAATTCCACGATGATGAAAGGAGTCAGTCTCTGAATTTGCAAGTCGATTAGAAGTGGCAATGGGATAATACATCCATGTTGAACAGAGTGGAGTGATAAGAGAGAAGAACTGTGCTAAACACTTTAATCTACTTGGCATAAACCTAAAAGAATCTAAATATTTTATTTGTAATTTATTCATCTTTTAACCAAATGAAATACGGTATCTTTTTCTTCCTTATTTGGAATCAGATTTATTTTTTGGTCGTCATAAGCTAGTTGTCTTAAAATTAAACTAGATGGATCCTGTCAAAATTGATAGTAAACAACCCATCTTTTTATTAATCTCCATCTCTTTAATTAAAAGAAAAATAAATAAAAAAAATCATCAGAGCAACAAATAGAATAGGTAATAAAACAGCTTAAAAGCAGAGAACATTGCACGGAAGCCACTTTTTGCAGAGGTACATAGTAACAGTTTTTATCACATCACTATGCATGCGCTTATAGCAATCTTTAATTGTAAATTACTGCTAATTAATAATAATTATGGACTCAGAAACTTTGACAAATCCACAGACTAAGATCTTCCATTTAAGACCAAGATGATGTTTAGAGATGCAGTAGTTTTCTCCAATGAACTGTCGAAAGAATCTCCCTTGGAATTTAAATATGTAGATGGGCATCATAACCGCTCAAATTATGGATAAATACAGGTAAAAATTTAAGATTTTGATTGTTTAAATTACATTTGTCATGTGCTGGACCTCTATATTCATCTGTTAAATGATTGTTATCTCTTACATTTATTTCATCTTCATCTATTTCTTTTTCTTGTTAAGACTTTTTCAGTGGATGCCCTAGAATAGCTCATTATTTTAGGTGATACCTTAACAGTATTAGCATACAGGGTCAGGACACATTATTATGACCACCTGCTAGTATCCGGAATATTCATCTTTGGTGGCAAGCACAGCAGTTAGTCAATAAGTCCTCAGAAGGTGGTTGCAGGTATCTGGAACCATTCGGTGATCAGTGCATCCCGTAATTCCATCACCGTGCGTGGTGGAGGGTCCAGCTTGCAGACATGGCGATCGAGATGGTCCCACAAATGTTCAATGGGGTTGAGGTCCGGGGAGTTTGGTGGCCACGGGAGTAGCTTGAATTCATCCTCATGCTCTTCGAACAAGTCGTGGACAATTCAAGTTTGGCAGTATGGCAGGGAGCATTGTCCTGTTGAAAGGTGCCATCACCCTGAGGAAATACTGTTGACATGAAGGGGTGTACCTGGTCTGTGACGATCGTCAGGTAATAAACAGCATTTGGTGTACTCTCCGGCGGTATCAGTAGACTCAGACCATACCACGAAAACATCCCCCAAACAGTCACACCTCCCCCACCAGCCTGTCGTCGTATATATTCAATACTTTCTTTTTTGAAGTACTTATTTACAACTGTCAGTCATTTGAAAAAATTACTATCCCTATCTCTGCATCCAAGTGAAGCATCCAATATTCTGTGTTTCAGGTTATTATTATTATTATTATTTAATGTAATCCAATACGTCCATCCGGGGCCTGTATGGCCAAAGGCCGACGAGTTGGGTCCCTGGATGAACATGGATTAACAGCTGGTATATGATGATCATAGCAGCCGAGGGGGGGGGGGATAAAGATCATGGATCACTGATTATCCCATCCAGTGACTAGCCGTGCCTGATGTTGCTTAATTTCACAGAAGTTGTGTTCAGTGGAAGCCCACCAGACTACATCCTCCCCCATACATGTCTAATAAATTTTCTATCCTAAAAAGAAGATGGATATGGCATCTCCATCTTTCTTGTGTGATGTATAAAATTATTTCTTTAGAAGCTTGACATTACAGGTCTTATTAGAGTGAACTATCCGAGAAATAGAGTTTGAGATTTATTTCTAATTGTCGTCTTTTCTTGACAGGGGTGTTAAACGTCTGTTACAATGTTTTTCGAAGTTACTCAAGAATTGGCAGCATATGCTAAAGAATAGAGAAATACATGTAATTGATTTAACAGCCAACATATTTCAATATTTCATCTTCAAGCAATTTCATAACGCTCTTTGTTGAACTGTTAACAATAGTGCAAATATTTTAAATCTTTATTATTACATCATTCATTGTTAATTTCAAACCATAACTTCTTCACTATAATAATAATAATAATAATAATATTAATAATAACTAGCAGAGGACCCGGCCTTGCCCGGGATAATGACGCTTGTAGGTAAACAGAACAACCACAAAAAGCTAAATTAAACCTCCAAATTGGTTAAATAATAACTCGATCACTACAATATAGAGCGAAGGGACTATCCATTCTAAGAAAAATTTGAAAGACAGGAATTTACTTCTTCACTGAAAAAATCCATTCTAAGTGATATACCGGGACTTGATTTACCGAAAAAAAATTTTTTAAAGGCTCACAATGGATGGACCTCTCCAAGGATGCCTTCTAGTTTAAATATTTTTTTAATCACATAATCTTACTTTAGATGTACACTTGATGTTGTTGCAATTTCCTATCTTCTTTCGATGTCTTGAAGCAAAAATTGGCCATTCATCACTTTGTGAAGTCTAGTGGTCGCCGATTCTTCTATTTACTTGCGTACCATTTGCTCAATACAGCACGGAGCTAAAGGAATGCTTCCTCTATCTGCTAACTCATTATCTCCAGTTACTGATCATTTTTAAAGATTTTCAAGAAATTGTTAAGTACTAAAAATTCTCTTTCCTAAGAAAAGCCTGAATAACAGGAATTCTATGCATTGAATTCTATATTGCACAAACTTTGCCTTGCATTGTTGGTCATGAGACATATATTGTTGATCCTTGCATAGTGTTGGTGCATTGCGTGTTGACACCATTGTTGATACCTATTGTTGCACAAACTTTTATTTGCATTGTTGGTTATGATATATATATTGTTGGTCCGTTCAGAGTGTTTGTGAATTGCGTGTCGATACCATTGTTGATACTTATTGTTGCAAAAACTTTGCCTTACATTGTTGGTCATGAGATATTTCTCATTAATATGCCCTGCCATAACCATGAATATCGATTTTTTATCAATAATTATTATTTTTTCGAAATCTGAGGTAGACAGTGACCTTCCTCATGCTTTGAAGGTCATGTATGCAAAATTTTATCAAGATCGGAATAAAACTCTAGATTTGTATAAAAAACAAACAAACAAACATCCTTCTTTATTTATATAGAAAGATAATTAGCCCTGATGAAGATGAAATGTTGAAACATGTTAACTCATTAAATCAATTACGTTTTGCTTAATATAAAAATGATCCTGATAATGATATACAATGTTTCGATTGTGGGTTGTTGAGAGGGAAAGGATTCAAATTGTATTGAGAAGGGGAGCATTACGATGGGACTCAATAAATATTTAAGGCAAATAATTGTGATAAAATTTACACTTACGCTGTAACATCCATTTGATCTTTAACTTCGACTGTACCAAATCTTCGATAAATTTCAAAAAGCATTTTACTTCCTTTAAAGCCACTTCCTCTTCCATCAATAAAACCATAAATCATGTCTCGTTGACTAGATAAATAATGACCTAGACCTATTTTAAATTTTTCAGAGACTAACTGACTTTGGGGCCCTGCATATCTAGAAAACAAACAAAAAAATAGAGGGTTGACATCATTACAGTGAATAAAATAAGCACATTTTTATAACAGATGTGACAGAATTGAAATAGAGTGTAGGGCTTTGAAATTAAGTGGTATTAATCAGGATAAAATGCAGAAACTGTGGACATCTTGTCGCCTTACAAAAATTATATCACAGGAGAAAAGTTAGTACTGTAAACAGGAGAATCTGTATAACATAGATCTCATACAGCAAATAAGTTGTATAAAATAATGTACAACACCAGTTGTTCATTACACCAGGTCAGTTGCATATGGCATTTAGAAGATCCAGATTCTTCAATTTTACAGTGCTATTTAGGTTGTACAGAAATGAGGAACACAAGCCCTCTCACATAATAAACGAACTCCACACGACAGTGAAACACCGAGAAATCTAAACCAAGGGTCTTGTGATATGCGAAATATACAGTTGGCGCTACCAGCTGGTTAAAGGATTAAGGTGGGTGGCTTTTTTTTTTTGTCACCATCAGTGCGCACACAGACGGCAAAGATGGAAGGCAATAATCATGGCCAGCAATAAACCGTATGGTTTTTATGGAAAGAAGGAGTTTCAGGAGGTTTTTAGTTCCACCTATATCATATAATTTAGAATAATATGTTGTTTATAAACATAAAATTTTGTTTCTTTAAGTTACAGATTCTAAAGAAAAAAGGTTAGCAGAGAAAAAATTTACTGTTCTAGCTATTATGACGAAGTTGTGAATACAAACAAAAATAATCCTGATATAAAAATCCTATAGGTGATTTTCCATAACACCCTTCATAAATATTAGAATTAAAGAATGCAAAGAGATAAAAATAAGATAAAATAAATAAAAGACTCTTTGACCACAACAAAAATATAAAAGGAAAAATACGACCTTATCCTAGGAGCAAAGTTCGTATAATAAGGTCGTATTTTTCCTTTTATATTTTTGTTGTGGTCAAAGAGTCTTTTATTTATTTTATCTTATTACTTTTATGCACATTTCTTTCCCTTTTTATTTTTTCTGGTGGTTGTGCAATTTTTTGACAACTCTCGAAAAGTCTTTTAATGCAAACAGAATTTAAACAAGACAAGAGGAAAAGGGTTTCTTTAAACCAAGCTTTTATAATGTTTTATTTAGTGGCAACAATAAAGCTTAATTTTGCAACAATAAACAATAGATACATTTAACTCTCACCATAAGGAATTGTTCAATTGTCACAACAAACAATTCGTAGTAATGAATAAGTACCATTAGAACACGAACCAATGAACCGATTTTAAAAATTTTTTCTTTAACATAAATTGTCATCGATCCTGTGTATGTGTGTCAAGTTTTAGCTCCCTAGTTTGTTGGGAAGTTGGTCTAATATTGATTACAAGATTTGACCTAAACAAGCTAACATTATAAGTTTAATAAAAGCTTTTAAAAACCAGAGAAAGGAATAAGGAGTTGATTATAAAGAGCCCAATGCCCATATTCAGAATGAGCGCTCATGCTCTTGCTCTTACTCAAAATCATTGTTGAGAACGAATTCAATAATATGAAATTTGTATTCAACAATGGTTCTGAATAAGAGCAAAAGCATGAGTGCTCATTCTGAATATGGGCCCAAGTCTTCTTTTACCACTTCCTTCTCCTTTTCCTACTCTACAGAGGGTGAGGCAATTAAAATTGAACGATTTTGCCTTTCAGCTTCTCTTCGAGATACCATTTTTCCACCATCCTGTCTCCTTTATGGACAATGGCCCAACATCACATTTTCTGTTGTAACAAACTTCTACGAAGCATTGCAAGGGGAATTGTTCCACACCTCTTAACACACTTTCCATAGATTTCTCTGCATTACAGGCTGATTCAAAATTGTAACAAGTGCTAGTTAGTACTCACAAGTGAACATATGTTATGACGTTGAATGAAGAGTAACTCGGAAACTTCTTGTTGGAATTTGATCAAATTTTAATGGTATACACAGTTTTATGTACCCTGTTATTCCTCCAAATTTCATTAATCTAGGCTCTACAAAACCTGAGTTATTAACTTGTTGATCTTGGTGGCGGCATTTTTATTTCTGTTCATATCTCAAGTTATCATTCAAATTCGGATCCATGTTCATAGGACTTTTTGTGTTTACCTTGACCTCTATAATACCCCCTTAAATTGTTTTACACACTATTTGAATCACCCTGTATAGCTGGATTTTAGAAGGATGTCATAGATTGAGCTCTCTTCATGTGTCTGCGTTCTGCTTCTGGTTGTTTTTCACTATGACATTACTTACAATGAGACTTTGCTCCTTGCACTTTCCAATTAATAGGGAATACACTCTTATATAAATTAATTGAAATAAAGCATGTTTTCTGTATTACTCATAAACCTGTACTCAAAACAAACACAAAAGTAAGTTTGATTATTTTTTATGCAATCATTACGTCAGCAGCAACTGTATTGCATCAGATTTTAGAATCTAGTCTGAATGCCTTAATGTACATTGGCTGATGCAATCATTACGTTAGCAGCTACATTTTTTCATCATATTTTAGAAACTTGCAGATGTGATTCAGCCACTGTTCGAGATGGATATGACATCTAGGAAACTTACGAAGATCATAACTCTGCATGAACACACAGCTAAGACGTATAGAGAGATTGTAAACTGACACAACTCTTCACTGGTTGCATCTGAGCTTAGCAGCTGTTAGCAGTGCCATCAAGTTAAAGCAAGAAACTGGACCGGTTTCTCCTAAATGTAAAGGAAAGCGTGGTCGTAAGAAAAAAATAACTCCTAGAGGTAACGCTTACTTGCTTTGACAAAGCAAAAAGGATCCCTGCAAGACTTGAAATTGTTTGTTTCAATTAATTAGCACAAGGTAACTGAAAGGTAATTGTGTTAGAAAGAGTGCATATACAGTCAATTCTCGTTAATACGAAACCGGTTAATACGTAATTCCGGTTAATAAGAAGACATTTTGTGGCCCGTCCCCAAGAAAGCAATTACTATGTAAAATTTTCTGCTTTATACGAACATATTTTTATTAAAATACGGTTTATACAAAGGAAAATTTCATAATTTTATTGAAAAATAGTCCTTTTAGGAACAATTTTAATGATAAAATTTCAGATTTCGAAGTGTAAAGTTAATAAAAATAATTTTCAAAGTCATTTCATGTGTGATTGCTTCTGTCAAAAGTAAGATAAACGCACGTGTGATTTGTTTTGTCACGTGGCTTTGAGGTTAGCGCGAAATCTGAATCACGTGCTTTCAAACTAATGGGAAATCTGATTCGCGAAATCTGATTGGTTCAGCTATTCAGATCTGAAATCCTGACACATGGAGTTCAAATCTTTATTTAAACAAGTGCAATATCGACATCGTTTTAAAATCAATTTTCTCATCGCTACAATGCAGTTATCTAATTTTATTACAGTCAGGAATTTTATTCAATGTCAGCTTCAAGCAAAAGGAAACGAAAGGATCTTTCATTAGATCTTAAGTTACAAATTCTGAATGCAGCGGAAAAATCAAATGCTATAAAAGGGCAGGTTGCTAAAGACTTTGACATTCCACCGTCGACATTATCAGCGATACTTAAAAACTCGGAAAAGATAAGACAACAGGCTGAATCGAGTGGAACTCTTTGAGAAGAAAACGAATGCGAAAAGCAGCACACGAAGATATGGAAACGGCACTTTAAACTGTTTAAACAAGTAAGTTAACGTTTTTTTCTGCTGTAAAAATTGAGGATTTGAGGAGTGGGAGGTGCTTAGAAGTCTCGCCAATTATAGAGAGAAACTTGCCTCGATGTCGTTTGAAGATTTCGTCAGGATTGACGATGGCGTCATCACCTCTGACATATTAACCGACGAAGAGATCATGCAAGAATGCCTGGACGATAAGCAAGATTGCGTAGACGAAGAGAGTGATGGTGATGACGAACGAATTCAATCTGCTCCATCAAATCAGAGAATGATAGAATTGATGGAGGAAATTAAATCTTATATATTGTACAGTCAGGATGTTCCTGAAGACTTATTTACATTATATTGTAAAGTCAATAGTGATTTAGAAAAAAAAATTGTTTTAGTGTGAAAACAAACTGTTATTACAGATTTTTTTTTAGGAGAGATGAATAAAAATTATTTCTAACTTAAAGTACTCTATTTCCGTGCTTATTTCATAACACTTTTAGTATTGTTGGTTTATATGAAATACGAATAATACGAAAAAATTTCTTGGTCCCCACGATTTCGTATTAACGAGAATTGACTGTATAGCCTTCTCAAAACACATTCATTTTGGTACCACTTAACCTTTGTTTGACCTTGTCAGCTAATTATAAGTCACGCATGATATAGTCACGAGGAATCGTGCAAGAAGGTCAAAATTATTCATCGTTAACTACTCAACCTCTGTAGAAGACAGTGAATTAGATATTGATTATGAATTTCTTGAAAATAAACTAAAATAAAATTCTCAATGTGTGGTTCGAAATATTTCTTACATTTTATGAATGGATATTTCAAAAATAAAATTTTCTAAGAATTGATAATCAAATGAAAAAATAATTCAAGATTGAATATTGGCAGTTTTCCTGACAAATTCTTTTTTAAGGTGAATAATAAATGATGCGCTCTTCCATGTAAGAAAATCTAATAATTAACTTACACTTCTATAACCAAAGGATATCTAGTGATTTCTTCATCACGAAGACCAGGAGGAAGATATAATCGAACGTCAGCTTCTGAAATAAATATTAAAAAAGAGAAATGAGCCCTTATTTCATAAATCAACATCCACGTAAATATTTGTGAGAAAAATAAGCCTATATAATGTCTAATCATGTACAGTCGTCAAAGGGAAATAATCCGCACTTGAATTTTACTCTAAGTTTTACCATTTCAATATTAATTTATTTTTAATAATTTAATATTTCATTTAGCGTTAACATTATTAAGATTATTAAATTTAAATAATTATAATTATTCAAATAATTAAAAAAGCTATTAAAACAACACAATAGCATGAAATGTAATATTAAGTATTAAACTTGTGTGGATTATTTCCTTTGGTTGACTGTACAAGTAAGAAAATTATCCATTCAGTTAAGAAAATAAAATAAAATAAAATAAATTATACGTGCTGATGAAATTGGTAACTTGATAATTTTATTTATTTTATTTTATTTATCATTAGCCGATATCCCCAGCGTTGCTCGGGTTCTTTTTCAATGAAATTTGGCAATATCTGAATGCAAATATACAGTGAAAATGAACACATAAAAAACTTTAGAATTAATGCAGTAAAAATTCATAATGAAAAACCGAAAAGAATTCTTTTAAAATGATCCCGATGGAAGGCCCTCTCCAACTATGGCCTTCTAACAGTTCTACCCAGCTTCGCTCGTGTTAGAATACAGTGTGTAGCTGAGTGAGTCTTACATAGTGCTAGAGAAAAACTGTAAAATAAAATCTTGTAATCATTCCAAGGAGGGACTTTAGCAGTGAAGCAGAAATATATTTATACATTTATTAAAAAGAAATTAGCAAACAGTGATAGTTACTAAAGTTATTCTTGCAGATTTTAAAGTGTGCAGTCAGGAATTTTTGTTTTGGTACAGGCAACTAGAATTTATTCAAGAAATGGGCGTGACAGCTTTTCAATTGAATTTCAACTGGTTCCATCATTTATTCATTTAAGTTTTTCATTGTTTATTAATAAAAATTGCTTCAGCTAATAATTATCTCTCATGCAAAGTTAACCAAGAAAAGCTATGACCCACATTTCTTGAATAAACCGCCCCGACTCGGAGCTCTATAAAGTTCCGGTCAACTTACATTTTCTTGTGTTTTGCAGACTGATCTTTTTGGATTGCACGTAACAACATTCTTAAAGGCTTACACATTTGGTGCCATCATGGCTGACCGCAGACATCCAACAATGCCCGCCAACTCATCCGAATCAAGTAAATCAGTTGTACAGTTTATTCCAAAAGCCTTTTCACTTGCTTGGCAAGAGTTGAGCTAACAGAAGTTGATCAGTTATAAAGTCTAATAGTTTGAATGAACATCGTAGAAGTTTAAAATGGATTTGGCCATCCAGAGTGGAAATAGGGATAAGCTTTATGATTGGTATGGGTAAATTACAGTACTTTTAACTGAAAAGATTAATCACTGCTTTTTATTTCAGTCAGATGAAATATTTAACACACTTATTAAAAACAAAGCAATAAATATTTAAGAATATCACAAGAATGTTCGATGAGAGTTTATCTTATGCCAAATCTTGAAGAGCTGGTTCGAATCCAGGTTATGGAATTTTCTTTCTTATTTTCATCAATAAATATTTAGTTTATTTATTTTTTTCTTTCTGTATTTTGAACATTGATATTTTTATTTATTACTTTTAATTTCAGTAATATTTTGATAACGGAAGCCATATATTATATTTATATTTTCTAAGATAACAAAAGCCATTGCGATATACCTATAGTTAACAGCATATAGTATACATACAAATATATGTTTTTTTTTCATATACGTATTAGATACTGTCATGAATGAGAATACAACTTTGTTTGCCGATATGTTAGTTTTTTAAGCATAAACCCAGAAGATATTTCATTCCTAAAGATTGGTAGCTATTCTTATGAAATACCATAAGAGATTTATAGTTTATATATTTAGAAGACTATTATTTTGTTAAATCTGAAGCGAACTTATTTTATCTACTAATGATTTTTCATGAAATTTGAAGCAAGTTTATTTTCGGGGATTTTTTCACGAAAAACATGTAATGATTTAATTCATGTATTCGCCATTATATTGTTGAGCATGCTTTGCCAACTTATCTCTTAATTCCTCTTGTAGTTTTCACGTTATTATAGTGCATTTGTGCTAAAATAATATTAACATTGATTTATTAATAATAAAGAAAAACTTTTCTAATAAAGGTTCAAAATCAGATTTCAGTCAAAACAGTTTAACGTCACTTATTATGCCTAACGATCCCTGTTACTAAGAAACAATAAATGTCATCGTCCAACGTGATTCCAACTCTACTTCTTGCCAGAACCGATTAATTTCACTGCTTTAATGTATTGCAAGGAAGCCGGAAAACGCTTTTGCAATAGGGTGTACAAGAAAGATTCACGAACCAGTATTGTTGTGTGTTAAACAGCCAAACTGTGCATCTAGCAACTGATCCATCTCTTGGAAAAAAATGTGTCAAATTATCTGGTGGTTATACAGAAAAAGACTAATCTGGTGGCTATACAGGATGATTCAAATCATGTGTAAAACAATGTAAGGGGTATTACAGAGGTCAAGGTAAACACAAAAAGTCCTATGAACATGGGTCCAAATTTGAACGATAACTGAGATATGAACAAAAATAAAAATGCCGTCACCAAGATCAACAAGTTAATAACTCAGGTTCTGTAAAGCTTAGATTAATGAAATTCGGAGGAATAACTGTACATAAGACTGTGTATACTGTTAAAATTTGATCAAATTCCAACAAGAAGTTTCCGAGTTATACAGTCAAAATTGTAACAAGTGCTGGTTAGTACTCACAAGTGAACACGTGCTATGATGTTGAATGAGAAACTCTGAAACTTCTTTTTAGAATTCGATCAAATTTCAATGGTATTAACAGTTTTAAGTACCCTGTTATTCCTCCAAATTTCATTAATCTAGGCTTTAAAGAACCTGAGTTATTAACTTGTTGATCTTGATGGTGGCTTTTTATTTCTGTTCATATCTCAATTATCATTCAAATTCAGACTCATGTTCATAGGGCTTTTTGTGCTTACCTTGATCTCTATAATACCCTCTTAAATTGTTTTACACATGATTTGAATCATCCTGTATAGAAAAGGACTAAAACTAGTCTGTCTGGCTATCTTTATTTGGCACAATTTCAGGAACTTTTGATTGACCCTGGTAAATATTAATAATATCTTCATCCTTCATTTTAAGTAAAGATATATCCGACCAAGCATTTACTTTTTACTCTCACAACAATGAAATTTACCTTTAATATGAGAACATTAAATAATTTTTTTTATGTATACTTTCAATAATCATATATTTAGCCTAAATTTACGAAATAATTTAAAATATTTATAGAATGTAAACTTACTTAAGCCTTCATCTATGGGAACTTGGAATGTTCGTATTTGAGGCATAGCTTTAGAGGCTACATATTCTTGAAGTGCACTATTAGAATTAAGTTCAGCAACTGTAATGAAAAAACAGGGGGAAAAATTATGAGGAAACATTTCTTCATATTTCTATGATTACTGTATTATTTAAGTTCACTGGATACTTACAGCAACTCCTCAATGGTACATCTTAATTATAAAATACTTGATGAAATAATCTGTTTCTTACTTCGAGAAAGTCTTTACGGAGGGTTGATTCAGATAAAATGAGACGACTTTAAACGCAGCATATGACCTTGACGGAATGTGATTTGCATGACTCGTCCACTATTCATGGGGATTAGCTTTGTATACACTTGTTGCTATTATTTGGGACATTTCGTGCTGAAATATGGCTTCCAAAATCACAGCTCTTTGGGAAGGGTATATGTTTGGCCTTTCCAACGCTAACTTCAGTCTTTCTTGCATTGTGGAATTATGCAAACAAAATGGTATTGTGGTAACCAAAGTTACTGTGGGTCGAATAATCAAAAAGAACAAATTGCAACCATCTAATGAACGTGGATGAGCAGAGAAGCAGACCAGAAACAAGCCCCAGCCAACACGCCCAGCTCAGGTGGTGCGAGAAATCCGGTCTGAAGTGCTGAAAGAAAATCCCCCCACACAGAGAAGTCTGCCCAAAGGAAAGGTATTTCACAGGCAACAGTCTCCAGAATAATTCATGACAATCTTGGGCTGCAGCAACGTCATAAAGCGCACGGTCACACAACTGAGTGACTGAACACAACTGAACACTGCCAAGTCATCTGTGGCTTACTACAGGAAGATGGAACAGGAGACGGGCATACGAGTTATTCCTTTCTCTCATGTGCCTGTAAAATCTCCTGATGCATCACCGATGGATTTCTGCGGTTTTGGTCTCCTGAAACGACGGCTCGGAAGTCGCCGACCAAGAACCGTTGATAGGCTATGGAAAGTGTGTCAGCAGGTGTGGAACGAACTTCCCATGGAGTCCCTCAAACTCAGCCTACTTCAGTGGAAATTACGGTGCCGGGCGATAGTCCAACAACGTGGCTCTCACATCGAACACAACCCATGGTGGCGCCATGGTATTACACCATCATAACAGAACTGCAAAGTCGTCTCATTTTATCCGAATCAACCCTCTGTATAATGTCCACTATTAAGTATCTGTCAAAAGATATCTGTTATTTAAAGAACAACGACGCTACTAGCTAAACAATGTTTGGAATGTTGGCATTTGTTGAACATCTAATCAAAAACAAACAAAAGATGCCATGCATAGAGCAAAAATGACAATTTTAAGGAGTGAAATGAACCAAGAGAAAACATCAATGTATGAAACCCCAGAAATTTGTAAATATCACAAAAACCAACCTGATGAAATTTAAAACAATCAGGCCATCATTCAACAAAAACTAATATTGGACATTATAAACAACTTTTCATAAACAGATTATGCCATCAAACCCAAATCCTACCAAGTCATAAACTGCTCTTCTTTACAGTTACTAAGTCCACATGTCAGTTTTCTATTCAGAATGTAATTCGTGGACAAGCCCTCTTCTATACCTCATAATAGTCATTGTTAATTTTTTTCAATTTCTAGTCTTTAAGTGTGTGAAGATGGTGAAAAACTGAAACGCGGTGGTTAAGTATGAAAATATTTTATCGTATTGCTTAACTAAGACTCTTTATTCTGTTATTGTTTTCTTTCCTTCCTTCCTCTTAAAACAGGAAGGCTTCTGAGCTATTCCTAGTCAATCATGGTGACTAGTTACTATATTAATCCAAGTTCCAAAAAAGACAAGCTGGGTAAAAAGTCAGATACATTAATGTTGAAGATCACAGAAAACTTCAACTCTAGATGCTGGAAACATCACTTTATGTTATATCTCGTCATGTCTTCATTTTTCTGCTTATGTGGATCCTAAATGCCTTTTCTCCATCTGTCTCTATCCTCTGCTCTTCTTTACATCTCTTCTTATCATCCTGCTTTCTTCAGAATGTCCATCATCATTGATCTCCTTCCTCTTCTTGCCCTTTCTTCAACCTTCCTTCAACAAACACTTCCTCTTTAATGCATGCCCTATTCAATTTCTTTTTCTTTCTCTGCTAATGTTCAACAGCATGTTATATGGTGCACCAAAATTATGAAATTGCAATATCAACAATACACAAACAAGAACTGTCAAATATATGATGCGAGCTCCTGTCATTGCAGCATTTTTATATTGATAATCACATTGTGGACAGTACTGTATATTGTTGCCAAGGGAAGATATTTTTCTTAATAAAATGGATTTCTTCTTCTGTTACCATTATTTTGTTTTATTTGCTTCAGAATCTGCCAATGAGTATGAAACAACCCAATATATCTGTTGAACTGTGTGTATCATTATCTGGAGAAGATATGGCATGAAGATGAGAGGTGATAGAAACTAAAGAAGTGGCCCATATACCCATGGAAAAAAATGCCATCAGGGCGGTCCCAAAGATAAAGTCATATTACAGGTGACTTTTGATGCCAAGGGAATCGTGCACAAGGAATTCATTCCCAATAGAGCAACAGTCACCAAAGAATGGTATATGAACATTCTTCATAGTCATTGAATCCATCCATCGAAAGGGTCCTGAATGGTGGAGGAACAAGAATGGGCTCCTTCTTCACAATAATGTTCTGGTGATTGCTCTGTTCTTGCAAGACAAGGAATGGTGTTCCTGCTGCATCCTTATACTCCCTTGACTTTGTCCCATGTGACTTCTTCTATCTGTTCGGTTGTAAGAAACAACAGCTGCGTGTGAGGTCTTTCTGATCATTGCTGGAGGTAATCACTGTAGTGACAGAGCTCTGTGGTTGATCCCAGCCCATGAATTCAGGAGTATTTTTCAGCAGATGTGTTGATGCTGGCAAGGTCAAAAGAGCACATAGGATGCAGCAGGACCAACATTCCTTGTTTTGCAAGAACAGAGTAATTAACGGGACATTACTGAGGAGAAGGAATGAAATGAAGGACATTACTGAGGCCGAAGGACATTGCTTCGAACATGGCTGTGCAAAGCAGGACCCTGTTTCGAACAAGGTCTAGGACCGAGAAAAAAATTCGCTAAAGTGAATTTTTTTGAAAGTGATGTTCATTAAACTAAGGTTCGACTGTATACAAACGTGACAATATTCTGGAAATTTCATGACAATTTATAAAGGAAAATTTAATATTAAAAACTTCTGAAATACTTTTATCTTTTTAAAAAAGAAATTAATCCCTTTTGAAAAATTAAAAATGTTGAGATCATTAAAAAATAAAATTTTGAAAAATCAAAAAAAAAAAAAAATTAAAAAAATTTCCAAAGAAGTAAGCTAAGTATAAATACATGTAACCTGAAATGAGGATACCTTACCTGTTTGATTACTTCTAGTAGAAACTAAAAATATCCTAGGAACTCCAGGCCCAAGGCATTCCAATACAAAATAAGAATTTTCAAGGCTGAATGTAGTTTCAACATATAAGCATTCACTACCAAGGAAGCACGTTAAGCAATCACCCATTTTAGCCGTGTGGCCTTTATTTTCGGTTGCCGCTATTCGATACAAATGGCGTTGTCCCGGTTGTCCTTCAGGAGCAGCTATATAGTATCTAATATAAAAAGGAAAAAAAGATAGGCATTTGATACACTTCAATTAGTATATTGGCATTGAAATGTAGAATTTAAATTTTAATGAATGTAAAGTACAGAACTATTACACCTGAAAAGAAAGGAAAATCTCTATTCCACTGGAAAGGTAAAAAATTATAAAATACAATATTCTGTCAGTTACCTGGACCCATTGATAACCAGACCCACTATTATTTAGATGTCCCATGAGAAATTTAAAAGCATGCTAACGTACAAGAAATGTTGTAAGAAAATAATTCTTGCTTTTGTACTCTTGTTTTTCTTCTTCTCGCGATATGGAATCCTCAAAACGTAGTGAAACAGCTGCATATTTAGGATGGTTAAAAACAGCTTGTCAGGTTTATTTTCTCTAGGTAATAAGTGATGGAATCATGCTTACTGAAGCCACTGAACAATAACAAATTACTATCACTTAACTTTTGAATTAAGCCAAAGTATTTTAAAAATTACTTTGCACTTCCCATTTCCAGCACTGTAAATAAGTGTTAACTATGGTTGTTGCATTAATGTGAAGGATGAGTGCATAGTTCAACAACTTGGGACATTTATTCTGATAGCGCAATGTAGGATATTCTGCAGATAAGCGGCGTAGTATGTGGCATTAACTGTCTGATGATGGGGAACAAATGACAAAGAATTCCTTGAATGTCATAATCTAAAAGGACCATTAACCTTACAGGAGATGGATTTTGACGAAGTTTGTGTTTTCATGGTGAATCTTGATGTTGCCATTCAGCAGATTAGTGTTTCAATGATTCCCTTCAGCATGATGTCTCCCTCACATTCGTATCGTTGCAGGTTCACATGAACATGTCCACTTTTGTTGTTCTGTCAGTGCAAGTGTCATTCATTTGGCAACAATTTTGCACATGTGCAGATGGTGTCGTAAAATTTTATGTCCAGTGGCCTGGTCAATACCGGTTTCTGATACCAACTCCCGTAGAGACCATTGTCTGTCATTCTCTAAGCATTGTGCAATCCCTGCATGAACACATCAGTATGAACAGTCGTAGGGCATCCTGTACGAGGAATGTCGGTACTTGCTATTCGTCCATATTGGAAAGCTGCTACCCACCTTGCAACGGTTCTGTATGGGAAAGCACGATCTCCAACAGTTTCTATGAGTTGTGCTTGACATTGCCTCATGTTTTGACTGCCAAGCACTGCTATTTTTACATAAGCGCAATGTTCTAGCCAACTTGCAACCACACTTAACAAGGGTTAAAAACCAACTGACTTTTGCATATTGCTTTCTCTTCCGTCCTTGAACATTTATGCCTATATGTATCAATAAGTGCCATACATCTCAAAGTCATTTCTGCATAACGAAAAATGTGGATTGGGATCTGGGATTCTGCTAAATAAAATAGTTGCAATGACTTAGTTCACTATTATATTTAGTAACTTGCCATATGGCTAAAGGTACATATTAAGTTTTAAGAATAAATAATCATTTTTAAGTTTTATTATTTATTATAAAAAAAAATTCCTAATAAAGGATTCATATTTTTTTCTTCATTAGCCTTTGTGAATAAGAGGTTTACGCTTTCTTATTGTTTGTTCGATTCCATAGCCTTTCTATATTAATTTTCTGATAATTATTCTTGAATTGCTGTTTTATTGTTTAATCAATTTTTGTATTTAAGAGAATATTTTTTCTATGTTTGGATAAATTAAAATAATGTATTTTTTAGAGTTTCAAAATATTTAATACTGTACTCATAAGTCTATGACCCAAAGAACTGTAGGGTAAATAATTTCAAAATTGCATAACTGTTGATATAAAAAATAAAATGTAAATTAATAAAAACCTTACAAATGCATTCGTTTACTTTAAAAATAATTTTTTGGTGCCTCATTTAAAAAGGAATTCATATAATCAAAAAAGGAAAATATGTGGCTACACATATATTTTATTATGTAATATTTTCATTTTAAAATTTAAAAAATATAATATTAAAAATTTAATATTTAATATTATGTAAGACCTCTATTAATCTTCTTAAAATTACAGTACTAAGACCAACAATTGGAAGATTGTTAAATGAAAAAAAATGTGAAGAGGAGGCCCAATCCCCTCCCCGGGATGTAAATTAAATGAAAATCAGTTTTAACCATTTTTATGAATGTGAATTTTGAAGATTTTTGAAAATTGAAATAATCCCACTTAAAATACAAGGGTGGATTGAAAAGCATGCAGAATTGCCACTAGCGACAGCTCTGTTTCAGATATTGTCATTGTCACTTTCATATGTGTCAACAGCAAATGCCAACATGAAATAGGTTTTGAAAAGCATTCAATTTCAACAACCCTGTGTGTTTTCAATTATGGATTAAAAAGAAATTTGAGTGATCATCATATTTTTCATTTGTAGAAAGATCTGCAATGAAATTAAAATTCAGGACGGATGCTGTTCTGAGGGATTCATCATCTTTATTTTTCACCAAGAGTTTTTGGATTTCAGAATTCAAGCTAGCCCACCACATAAGAACAATGCTCAGAATTATAAAATCAAGGTTTTTTTTGTTGGCAGACCACTACATAAAACGGCATGAAACTCAGGAAGCCCTAACAACTCTTACATTCGAATAATTCAAATTTTACATAATTATTTGGGTTAAGAAACTCTCTGCAAGATGGATGCCCTATTTGCTCAATCAAGATACAAAAACACATTGAAATCCCAGCTGATGGCTGTGAAGTGTTTAATGAATTTCAATAAATGGCTTGTGACCATGGTGAAGTTCCAGCCTGATGGGTTTACCATTACACCTCAGAAACAAAAAGGCAGCCTAAACAGTACACTGGACATAGATGAGTCAGTTCCAAAGAACACACAGACCACTCAATTGGATTGCTTTATAGGACATCAAAGATGTTGACCTGTGAAGAATTCCTCTAGAAAAAGTCTCCAACATTTAGATCTGCAAGAAGTCATTGTGAGTCTTTACATCTGAGTGGTAAAATTTACTTTACATTCAAACTTAAAGTACATTCCATCTGTACATTCTTAATATCTGAAAAATTTCATATCATTACTTTAAAATTCTACTTTCCATTTCAAACTTAAATATCTTGAAAAAGGGGAAACTGTTACTGGCCAGTGCTACACAAAACTTTGGACAAGCTGAAAGCAGAAATTCATGAAAAACCACTGGGAATGGTCAAGGTAAAATAAAAAATATTGTTCATGACATCTGCTCATTCAAGCGTAATTGTTCAGCAAAAATTGGTGGAACTGTTTGCATGTTTGCTTGATTTAGCTTTCTCAACTTCCACTGGTTCATGAAACTGAAAACATTTCTAGCCAGAAACTGAAACAGAGATTCCGGTCAAGTGAGGAGATGATCGAAGCTTCAAACGGTTATTTTGGGGATCACTTCCATGAGGGAAATAAGTAGCTGGGGAAATATGCTGGACCATGAGTGTTAGCTTTGACAGGAATTTGATGAAAAATTAAATGTATGTTAATCGTTTCTTTTGTTTCTAATGTCATCCTGGAAACTTTTCAATCCACCTCTTACTTATTCTTATAATTGCATCCAATTCGTGTTTCTTAGGGTATTTTTTGTCTCATTTTAGTTTTCTTTTATATTCATTAAAGGCATGATATAGTAATTGTCCATTGTTTGTTTCAATACTAAGAAAAGAAATAAAAGTCAAGTAACATTTGGGGCAAGATTTTAATTGATGGGGGAGGGGGGGGGGTAAGAAAAATTTGATACAACTTACACTGTTCTCATCTCATCATCGTAAGCTTCAATTGATGTTACTTCCCATTTACCATGTGTAAGAAATGATATTCTGTTTTCCTATAGAAAAAATAATACAGCTTTAAGAAGCATTTTATATTGTTTGCTACATTAGAAACTAAGCATTTGCCTTATTTTACAATCTTGTACAGCTATATTCTACAGTGTTGAAGAGGCAGCATATTTTAAAGAGTGTTTTAGAAAAAAATAATCTGAATGGTATTTACAAGGAAATAGCCTATATTTTAATCAAGGTATTTACAAGGAAAGATGAACCTCTTAAAATTGCCTAATGGTATTGTGATTATTACCTTGGTAACCTGTTAACCCTTTGACCAGCGATGATGCACTGGACACATTTGTCTGAAATGTTACTTGATTAACATAAATGCTTCTGGCGTGCGAGTTGCTTTTTCAACTGTTTTACATTGAAAACGTCCTAGAAGCATTTCATTCAACATTTCTATTTGCCACTTAGGGTGGATGTGCTTCAAAATTAAGTGCATTTTGAAAAGTCACATTTCTATATTTACTGGCGTATTGGACTGTACATTGGTAACTTTTGGTTTCAGTTTTTTAAATTACTTTATGAAGTGGCCTCCATATACATATGTGTACATGAAAAATTGCAACAATTTAAAATTAATTACTGTTATACACAGATATCTTAAATTAAGGGATTTGCAGAATGGAACCCTTCTGCCCATCTGATCAGAATCAAACTTGGTATGGCTGTTCTCTAGGTCATGTAAACACAATTCAATCATTAAACACAAAGGTGGCATCACTGCTGCAGACAGAACAACATAAAAGTGCATGAACACCCTGACATAAAAACTTGTAACAACCCCCACCTCTCCTTCTAGTATTGTAAACTGTAGGAGACTTTTAATATGCTATTAGATCCCCACACACAGATACACCGCGTGCTGCCATACTCAAAACCAGGGTATCCAACAATGGTTGGGAGATGACATCCCATTACTGTTTGCACATTCTGCAGTGTTCATGGAGGTAGTACTCGTGCCGCAACATGTCTTCCAAGAGCATCCCATGCATGCTCGATGGGGTTTAGGTCCGAGACCGTGCTGGGCAATCCATGCACTGGATGTCCTCATGTTCCAGGTAGTCATGCACTATGCCAGCCTGATGCGAATGGGCATTATGTTCCATGTAGGGGAAATCTGGGCCTATTGCAAACCTGAAGAGACGAACATGTCACAGGGCACTACGGCCCCTATGTCGAAGACTGATAGCGGTGTACAGCAGCCTGCTCACACCATCACATCACCACCACCACCACCACCATAACAGTCAAGTTCTCTGATGTTAGCAGGGCTGTACCATGTTTAACGCTCTCTTTAGATATGAACACATTGAGAATCAGAGTCCAGACTGTACTGTGACTCACCTGAGAACATTATCTGGGTCCACTATCCTTGTGTCCATGCTGCATGTTCGGTGCATCGAGCCAACCATTCCCTACAATGTCCCTGGGTCAACGGTATGCACCTCATTAGTTGTCAAGCATACAGGCCAAGTACATGGAGTCTCCTGTATAACATTTGCCTGTAAACATTAACCAAATGCTCCTGGCTGTGCTTTGTGTGTTTCTACAGGCAGATAGAGCAAGGTAGCGGTCTTGTCTGGATGGGTGACCCTTGGACAATCCTGATTAAAGTGTCTGTGGGTGTTTCCATCCTGTCAGAACTGTATACACAGTCTTGAAATGACACTAGTTGGCACGTTCAGCGCCCGAGACCCTTCATCTTTGGAATTATCTACTTCCAGCTGCCCAATTATTCGTCCTCTTATTTCACTCTCTAAATGGACATGATGAGCCATTAGCAGCAATTATTGAATGCTCAATTGCCAATGGAAGTTAAAAAACAAATTCTTTATGGCATGTGCACTATGACCCGTGTCGCAAGGTCAATGAGGAAGTGTGTTCCATCACCGTTGGTGCTGCCACCTGTGAATTTAATGAAGGACTGATGTTTACATGCCCTATAGAATGATATTACTTAGTTTGGTGTTAATCGAATGGGCGGAAGGGTCTCATTCTGCAAATCCCTTAACTTTTGGACAGAAGTGTATATAGAAAAATTGAACTGTATAAAATCAAAAAAGCAATGAAAATATATTACTTTAAAATATTTTATCTTATAATGAATTGAAATTTGATAAATTTATTACTTTATCTCAGCAGCATAGGAACATGATTCTTGTGTCTCTTTTTCAGTGGCAAATATTTGTTTAATATTTTATTTATAGGGACCTGTGAAGTTCCTACAATGTTTGTAATCCCTCTTTGAGTTGCTGGCCAGCTGGAATTAACTCTTTCCAGGATTTTCCTTTTCCATTGAGTACTGCTGATATGACTCTCTTCGAAACAGAGAAATTTCGTGTTTTACATGTGCTAGTTAAAGCAGGATAGTTGTGATTATCGTTGGAAAGGGCAGTAATGTACCTTTCCCTGTAAGGTCCGATTTTCGGAGACTTTTTTAATGACATTTACGGCTTTCGAATGAAACATGACAATGTGAATGTAATAGCATCATTTCACGTGCTATCTGTCAGGTGCACTGCCACGTGACCCGTAGCATTCTTGCAAGAAGGCATCTAAGAAGGCATTTTTTTTCAAAACTTTTTTTTTTTTTACACAAAGAAAATTTTCATAAGTTATGTGCACACACACACACATACGCACACAGACACAGAGATACAGCCACACGATCCACACAGCTATAGGCTATGCAAAGTTATTTTAAATAAAAGATTAGGTGTTTGTATGCAAGTTAACAAGTTTAAATATCTACTCAATGGAAAAAAAAGAATGAAAAGTATTCATAAAAAACTTCATAATGAAAGTTCCATTATTATGGTAGATATTTAGAATAAAATCTTGCAAATATTCCAAGAAGGGGCTTTAGCTGCAACAAAGCAATTGTCACTTGCTATGTTGACAATGCTTAAAAGATAAACAGAAAGTAACAGCGATTGTTATATGACATGCCAATATCTTGGAATTCTAAATAAGCACTGTTTTAGTACATGCAATTGACCTGAAGGGATCCACAAACAAAGCCCGAAAAGTTGATACAGCCAAGCTAAGACCATGGTGGTCTTTCTCTGAAAACAGAATTTGAAAAAGTTATTCCGTTTTCAAATTCTTGTGCAAACAGCAGAAGGCTGGATCGGATAAACATAGAGACTTATAAGTAGATTTTTGCTAAAGTGCCTAATAAGGGTATATTTTATATTACTTTACTGATGAATACATGCATTAATTACATATAGTGAATGATCTCAAACGAGTTTTGTTTTTTATTCAATATCATGTTTTTTTTATACTATTTAAAACTTACCGGAATATTATTGAGTGCTACTTGAGGATATGAACCATATGAACCATCTTTGATTGGCAAAATAACAAAATATTTGTCACCCTTCTTTGAAAACAGAGGTGGAGTGTACAAATTGACCCAACCTCCATGATCTCTGGATTCTAAACGGTGACTCTATAAAACAGAAAAAGTGTCATAATAAGTACTTTATAATAAAACTTTGAATATTAAAATAAAAGTAACTGAAAGTTAATTTGATAATATCTAAAATAGAGAGATCACTCACTTTTCAAAATTATTCATCATTTAGGCTACATGTTCAAAATTACAATCTTGTTATGCTGAGAAATATGTTACCATGGAAGAGGATTATCTCATGCCTCGATTCAAGGTTACCTTTAATTCGTGGTAACCTAATCAAAGCCCCTTTGACCTAGTTCAGCTTTGTTTTGTATCTGGAAATTATATTATTCATACTGTTTCGCTTCAAGACATGTTTAATGCACTGTGAATTGCTACTACTGTGAATGAAATCATTACTTGTAAAACACAGGCTGGCAGTTGGAGGCTAGTGGCTAACATGATTAGCTGAATTTGAACTAAGACATTTATCACTCAAACAAGGTCATAAGCCTTCTTATAATAGATGGACTATAGATTACACAGAATAGATGAAAGAAGAAACATGGCCTAGGGTATATAAATAAACACTGCTCCACAATAAAATTATTTTGTAAGGTGGGTCGTATTAGTTCTGAATAGAATAGTTATTAATTTGAGTTACTGTATTAGACTATTTCTGAGAATTTTTACAAAATAAATTTATTGTAAATTGTTTATTCAAAATTCTTAATTCATATGTGAGCTAGAGTGATGGAGCAGATCTTTCTGTCTGTTCGTCATCACTCTGTTTCTTCTTCAGTTTAGCCATCATTTCTGTTTTGATTTCAGTTTCTGTCCATATTCTGATCAATGCATGAAATGACTGGCTTATATAAACACTGAAAACCAATCAGAGTATTCCAGATAACAAATCGGTGTCTGCATCTTATTTTAGACTATGAACCAGTCAGAATTATTTGCAACAATAAGGATCTTTTTTTTTCACAATAAATATTTCCTTTTTGATATGAATTTTATTATTTTATTCGTATTATCCGGAATTAGTTTAAAAAATCATATTAAACGACTAATTTTGTATAGAAATTGAAGTCACGAGACTGGGACTGAAGAAAAAGAATGTATTAAATGATAATTTGTATTAACTGGATTCATAATAATGGGGTTCTACTGTACTCATTCTATACATTTGGTAAGTTTTATGTATTCCCTATAAGCTTTGTGTTTTCCTGATTGATTTTGCTATGAACACCATCCATAATTAATTTCTACTACTTTTAAATTTACTTACCTCGTTGCAGTACCAAAATGGTGGCGTGCACAGAGTAATAAGGGAAATGTTCTGCGCGCGGTTCATCCAAATGACTGATATGTGAGCACTGTCCACCCACCGAACTGCTGTGAAGTAGTGGTCCCTTGTATAAAAAACAATAAATCCAATATCAAATTTAAAAGAAAGTAAAAACAGAGATAGACGTTATTAAAATTCAGTACTGAAAATTAAGACAAGAGAAACTAATGTAATTTAATTGGTACTTTTGCGTGCAAATGCCATAGGTATGCAGTATATTAAAACTTTTATTTCATTATATTTTCAAAGCAAACTATATTTTGAAAAATCTCGAAATAAAAGAAGACAAAAATTATTTGTTAAACATACTATTAAATGCTGATACGAAAATGATAAGAACAGAATTAATATATAATACTAAATAAAGGGAAAATTTGATGAATTATCAATGTTTTCTTACATACGTTTTCTTTTGTTACATGCAAAGAAACTTATTATATTACATTTTTAGAAGGCATTTTATTTTCCACCATAAATTATTAAAGGACACTGTAAGTTTATTAAATATTGTTGCATCTATAAAATCCATTCATTCATGTTTATCATTCAGTAATTCTTTAAATTAATTTTTTCATTCATTTTAAGGATCATTAATCTAAACTATAAAAATTGTAATAAGAAACATAACAATATTTTACTAATAATTAAACAATGCAAAATCTAATTACAAATTAAATCTCTGTTTTATCATTTCAGACAATTAAAAATTAATTATAATTGTTTATTCCAAACACATTAATGCATATAATAAATATCAATCATGCTAAATCTAAAATTTACAAAAATAAAAAAATTTATCAATTGTGATCAAACTCATTCATGCATATCAAAATTATATCTAATTCATGCTTAACAAAAAAAAAAAAGAAAATAAAAACGTGACTGAGAATAATAAAAGTCTAAATAAAAATATAAATATGTTTACACTTATTAAAAGAGAATGAAAAAAAGAGAGAAAAAATGTATAGAAGTCAAACACACACAAACCAAGTGGGCACTAACTGATCTTTGACGCCTAGCGGCGGCTTGAGATCGCGTAACGCGGGTCGCCGCTCCGTCATATTCGCCACCCACAGCACAACGGTTGGATTGGTTGTTCCCGTCTGGATAGTGAACACACAAAAGAAAGAAAACGAAGAGTGCAGAGTGTGGTTTTAAAAAACAAAAGGCAATTCTGTGCAGGTGCAAAATGAATGCAAATTGACATATTCAATAAGCAATTTTAAACAAATATAATAGAATAAACTTCTTAACTGCATAATACCAAATTAATAATTTCAAGGGGTCTTAAATGTTTCTCAATAAGAGTAAAACCTCTGTTTACATTTTTCTAATACCCTACAATTTTTAATTCTGTCTTATACAATTTTAAATTTGATACAAGAATTGATGAAAAGAATTTTACAACACGATATTATCTCACCTTGATGAAAGCAAGTAAATAAAATCTAAAATTTCAAAAGGGCATTTCATTTGTAGGCAAAAAAGAACATTTTATATTTTCTAAAGAATCTTACAGTTTTATGCAGTAGACAGTAAATGCATAAAATATTCTCCCACAATTTTACGTACAAATAATATATTTAATAAGAAAAGGTAAATACATGTATTCATTGTTAAATATCAATCTGATTGGACAAAAAAGTAAATTGAAGGGAGAAGAAACTATTTTTTTTTATCCGGTTAATCAAAATGATTAGAATTGCAGTCAAATTATATTCCCTCCTCAGAAAATGCACAATATAAAATGACTATCTAAAAAAAGACTATATGCTCTTTAGTGCCTCTAGTTCATAATTTTCTTTAATTGTCCTCTAGTTCATAATTTTCTTTAATTCTAAAATGTTTTTAGTTGTCTTTTCTTCCATTTAGCAAAGGCTGCTGCATCTATTTTTTTATGATAATTCTAATGCTATGAAATATTCTTCCAAATTGAAAACAAGTTAAAAGTTACTAATAGAAGGTCAAACAAGAATGGAAATTCAAACTTTTTTCTCTTAGTTTGCTTGCCAAGAAGCTATTTATTTTCATTTAACCTATGGGCACAACGTAACTCCTAATACATGGCCGCATTATAAACATTGAGCTAGTTCATCTATCAAGTAAACGAGCTTTGCTAGGCTAGTTTCTTAAACGCGATCAGTGTGTTAAGCTAGTTTGATGTGGCATCTTGGGTACCCAACATTCCATTTGTACAGCAAGCAGCATGTTAGTTAATGAACATGGTGGCATCACTCATTTCAAGATCTGCTATGTTCAACAAAAAGAAAAGAAAACTGAAGCACAGACAAAACTCGAACCCTGATTACAATTTAGGAGGAAAACATACTGAAACAAATGAAAAAGTATTGCACTTTGTACGAATGTACAGTCGGACAGGGCAGTTTATTCAATTAATGGGGATGATAGCTTTTCTTGTTTAGCTTATTAACAATTTTTATTAAGAAACAATGAAAAAACAATTTAATTTAATATAATGAAAGATTTAAATGACTAAATGATAAAGCAAATTTAATCAACAGTTATTTAATTAAAATGTCAATTAAAAAGCTATCAGGTGGCAATGCTGATTATTCTTAGAAGTTCAACAGGAAGTCACTTCTCAAGGATTATTAACAATCCGTATTATCACCTGAAAGTCAGACTTGAAGAGGGGAATAGTATGAATTGTGTATTATCAAACAAGTTAATCCGTAAGTGTACCCCTTATTCTTAACAATCATCTAGCTTTGCAGTAGCTTTCACTTTTAGAAGATCAGAAATGAAAATGGTTGTGCAGCTCTAAATTGAGAAATAAATTAAGTAGTAGTTATTCTCATTTGCAACAGCAGCTCTCAGGTATTTTTTAAAATTACTTATTGATGATGACCTCTGAACAAAATGCATGCTTTTTTTTTTTTTAATGACTTAATGCTCCAACATACACTGGTGCTCAAAATTAACAGGACAAACACATTTTCATGGATTTCTCTAAAACTACTGGACCGATTCCATTGAAATTTGGGGGTTGAAGCAAGTTAACAATGCGGATTACTACTAACCAATAATAATCATTCAAGTCCTTCTTTGCATATGTAAATTAAGCTACTTCGAAATAACCGTCTTTGTGATATCGCTTTAAAAGGCTGCTGCGTGTAAGTTTTGAACATTCTAGCCATTTTACGGAAAGATGGAACATCACCGAAGGTTAGAAGATTCCGAAAGATGGAGAGCAGTGGGACGATTGGAGGCTGGACAGACCCAAGCAGAAGTTGCGAGATTTTTTCATGTTTCGAGAAATGTCATCTCGGAATTATGGAGACAGTTCCAAGAGAAGGGGACGATATGCAGACGACCAGGGCAAGGTCGCCCTAGGGCTACCTCAAGGCAAGAATACAGGTATCTTGCTCTAAAAGCCATGCGCCATAGGGAGATGACGGCCACTCAGCTCGCAAACGAGCTCTTGTCTGCTAGTGGAACCTCTGGTTTCGAGGCATACTGTTTACCGGAGGCTTCATGAGAGAGGGCTGTATGCCAGGAGACCAGCGGTCTGTATCCCACTCACTCCAAGACACAGGAGAGCCCGGCTGATTTGGTGCAGACAACACCAGCCCTGGACCCAAGCACAATGGGCCTGTGTTTTATTCACTGATGAGTCGAGAGTCAGTCTAAGCACGGATTCCCGGTGAGTTTTCATCTGGAGAGAACCAGGAGCATGCTACAATCCCTCTAACATCACAGAAGTTGACCACTATGGTGGTGGTGGTGTCATGGTCTGGGGTGGCATCATGTTGGACGGACGCACAGACCTCCACGTTTTTGAGAGAGGCTCTCTGACTGCTCAGAGGTACAGGGACGACATCTTAGCACCCTATGTAAAGCTCTTCAGGGATACCTTTGGTCCCCATTTCATTTTTATGGACAAAAATGCTCGTCCACATAGGGCAAGGCTGGTCAACGAATACCTCAAAGAGGAGGATATTCAAAGGATGAAATGGCCAGCAAGATCTCCAGACCTGAACCCGATAGAGCATGTTTGGGATGCACTGGGCAGGAGAATTGCAGCTCGCCAGGTTTCTCCCAGAACCCTCCAGGAGCTACGAACTGCCCTGGTGGAGGAGTGGGGTTCCTTGCCCCAACACCTCATTAACAGCATGAGAAATCGCTGTGAGAGCTGTATTGCTATTAGATGTGACCATACACCCCATTAGCTTCCTAAAAAGACCCTTAATGCAATCTTGTTTTTGACATTCCATAGTTTGATGAGCATGGTTTGAAAGTTATGTTCAATAATTATTCGTGATAGCTTATTCCATTACCCTACCAAATTGTGATAGCTTATTCTATTACCCCACCAAATTTCAATGGAATCGGTCCAGTAGTTTTAGAGAAATCCACGAAAATGTGTTTGTCCTGTTAATTTTGAGCACCAGTGTATGTTAAAGAAACAAGCATGAAAAACGGAATGAAAAATTTCGCCTCTATCAACTGGGCCAGTTGGTAGAGAATGGGTTGGTGGTTCCTGGATGCCTGCCCTATCATTGGGGCTCCACAAGGATTTAATTTGTAGTTTCTAGGACACTCGAAGAAGCCTTATTGTGCTGTGTCCACAACAGCCCAGTTGGTGGAGGCAATAAGCTAGATATATGTGGTCCCTTGTTTTAAATCAGGTCGAGGAATTTTTCCTTCCCTTTTTCATGATATCTTTAAAATGATTTATGGTTAATAATTACTACTTAATTTATAATTATTTGCAAGTCACAAAATACATGCTATGAATAGACAGAGATATGACCAGAATTTTTTTACAATAAGAGATCTCATAACCTGATCCAATCTCATGTTTACCAATTGGTACGTGAGACATGCAGACCCTGCAATTGTGCATTTGAGACAACACTTTGGGGAGGTGTGCATTTTATCATTGAAAGGGGGCACATTTTACCATCCATGGGGTGGGGTGCAGTGGGGGTCACTGCTGTGTTTACCAAAAAATTTTAAAATTAAAAATAACATACATTAAGCAAGTACACTATAGCGATTTTGAACGATAAAAGCAAACTGAAGATAATGCATCTCTTGTTATTGTTACCGGTTTGTTTATTGTGATGAAAGCGACGAAGTTCATGCTATTAAGCTAATTCTGTTTTGTTTATTCTCATCAGACTGACCACTACCGTTTCCAATTGATAGTGAGGTTCACACAACTATGCTTTGTAATCCGATGAAACAGATGAGCTGAAACCTTCATCAGCTTCTGCAAGATGAGCATTAAAGAAGGCAATTAGCATTTTAGTCAATATTATTATTACAAATAAAAGGATGAGTTCAAACAAAAACGGAACTTTTGTAATAATCAGGAATGTAGTGAGGAATGTTAGCTCCTATTATCAGGCTACTTTGGCCATAGCCTCACTAAGCCTCTGGTAATAATAGGGTTTGGGATCATCTCAAAATATAATTTATTATATTGGTATTTATTACAAGCATTAGAAGGCGTATATCACTTTGTTGACTACCTGCTTGAAAACGGTCGTTCTCACGAAGTAGTTTGTATATCGTCAGCGTGACGATTTTCACAGCATCGTGATTCATAGTTACAACTAGTCACATTCCTCGCAATAAACAAACACACCCAAAATTTAAAATTTTTCAGACTATAACTCACACAATTTTTCAAAAAATTTGGCTCCTTCAGCATCAGCGACTAATACAGTGAATGCATTTTATATATGATATTTACATGAAAACTCAATTGTTTTGTCTCGATATCTTAAAAAAATCAGTTAGTAGCCAACACTCATTGAAAGTTGAGTGAAAGCTCATTTTGAGGAAAGCGAAGTCTCAAAAATGGTTTTTCTGAAAGCGTAGTTTTCCTTTTGCTTTTGTTACTTTTCTGACTTTACAGCTACTAACTTCTGTTTAGTGTTAGCCATATTGAATCATCGTTTTGCTCGTTTCGGTGATTACCCACCAACAAAACTTGTAATTTAACAGCGTAAGTAATGTATTTAATGTTGTAAATTTTGTTGGTTATAAATTAGGAATAATAAAACCATGGAGAACAATAAAAAACGTTTTCCACAATCAATAATCACTTACTATTTTTCAAACAATTTCAATATGTTCATCAGTGTATTTATCGCTAATGGAATTTTAGATACAAAAGTAACTAAAGCAGCAAAAGTGGTATTTTCACTTTTGGTTTCATTCACAATGAAAACATATTTCATAAGCAAAGACAAAGTCTTGTTCCCTTAACTGAAAGGATGTGAATGCGACTATTGCAATCTTTACCAACATTCTGATCACCAAAAGTGGTGTTTTTCTTTGCACTCAAACCATATTAGTGCTGATATTGAAAACAGTAGGGCCATCTGAAGTCATTAGTTTACATTAGTCCTGTGAAAAATATAGACGATATGAGAAATCAGATAGTTGATAGGTGTAATGCAATAAGAAAGAGAAATAAGATAGTTTGACAGTCAATGAGAAGATTGGATTCATGCATCCAAACTAGTGGTAGTCATTTTCAGCAGTAGATTAAGAAGCTTTACATGTAATTTTAGATAATAAAAGACTGTTTTTGTCGCAAAACCTTTAATGCCCTGTACTTTCAAAACAAAGCAACATTCTGAAAATCATCAAAGGACAAACGTTTTTAAAATAACCCAAAGAATCACATCTTGAATTTTTTCTGTGTGTTTAGTAAACATCCTGTATATCAGAGAGAACAGAAGCTAGAAACTGTGGACACTGATTAATAAAACCAAACTGAACCACTATTCCACTATTCCATAAACTCTTTGTGGAATATTGGTTTCACTTTGGTTTTATTTATCCTGTATATCGTTTTTTCACAATTTTTTTTTGAATTTTCACTAGTGTGACTTATATAAAGGTGTGACTTAAAATCTGGAAAATACGGTAGTCTAGTTTTTAAAATAATTTTTTTTTTTTGTTTTACTGTAGGACTGCAAGATAAATTAAGGATTTATAAATTAAATGGAATAAGGCTGTTATCAATATCTTATGTAATTATTCTTTTCTTTGGACTTGCTTTTTTACTATAGAGAGAGAGGGGAGGAGTCAAAAATAAAAAAAATATATATATTTCCATAATATTCACTATGCTTAAATTACTCCTAATATGAAAAGAATTTTTTAAAATTATAAAGTATTTTTATTACACCCCTTAACTTGTGGAATTATTCATTCCTCCATTTGTTAATATCACATGAGATATTCCCCACAAAACCAAATAATATACTGTATGTATTATTTGTTAACTTATAAGTTAATAAAATTTGAAATAATCTATAGTATTAACATATCAATAAGGTTTGTCTTCAAACAATAACACTGTATAAGTATGGTTTTAAACTTAAAAATCTTAAATTGAAAAGAATATATTGATTTTTTTTTTTTAAAGGCTAATTTTCTACCTTTGAATTAAGGAAATTGGATGCTTTCAGTAATAAATTTTCTGTAAAAAAAATCATCTGCCACTGATCATTTTGATTTGCAAAACTTGGATTTCGGCTTATGTTTAAGATATGTACAATTAGAGATCATTCAAGAGTTTTCAACTGAGAGACAGTTATGTCCAAAACTAGTACATAAGTTTTTATCGGCTTATTTAAAGTTAATAATATATATAATAATTTAATTTCAATTGTTCATGACTGCAGGTTGCTAAAACTGCAATGGTGATGCGATTTAAAGTAATAATTGGCAAATGCAATAAATGACATTTTATAGAGATCTGAAAAGAATAGGATATATTTGGAAACTACAATTAAAAAATTAAAAAAAAAAAAAAGGAAAAGTAAGATATCCTTAAAATAGATGGGTAAATGATGGTGTGGGACACACAAAGCAGACTAAGAAGCTCAGGTACACAGGGATGTTTAGAAACCATATATTGATAAAATTAAAACACAGAAAATTAAATCAGAAAATAAATTCAGAAACTTAACATTAAGCAAAAATCAAACCAGGCAAATTTGATTGGAATTTAAAATATTTGCACTATTTACATCAGGTATATTTGCACTACAAAAGTACCAGAAAACAGTTGGCTAAAGTAACAAACCAAATAAAAATAAAAAATGAATTAAAAGAAAACAAATGCATTCAAACAGAAAGAAAAGAGGGAGAAACTGACTCTTGCATTAAACTGCTTGAAAAGATGAGGTCAGAAGGTTGTTCAGGTTCGATAGTAGACGTATTGAACACGTGCAGACTCACAATAGGATTCTCTCCATTTGGCTGCAAAACATGAAATACATCAACAAATTGCCAATCATTGTGGAAAGTTCCTAAGATAATAAGCTTACATAGAATTACTTTTTTTTTTTAACAAGTGGAGGTCAAATCTTACAAATAAAAACAAGGCTGTAAGTAATATTATTTATGAACTTTCATATAATCTAAACTTAAATGAACCCCCATATGCAGACTCAGTATGTTTGTAATATTGTACACCCATTTTGATGTACATGTCAGATTTTTAAGAGACAAATGCCCAATCCATATTTGCTTTTCTTATGCTGTTTTTTTTATAATTCAATCAGTTTTTGAAACTGAAAATTGTAACAGAATTTTAATTTCTTTGTGAGGCACCCTTTCTACTGTATCTTCATTTAGAGATAAGGTATATAAGAGTTTGTAAAAATTTTGATAAAAGTACAATAGGTGAATAAAAACAAATACAGTGCAAATTTCAATAAATATATCAGGCAAATAATTTTTAAGTTTACTATCAAAGTTTTACGAGTTCATCTTTTTTTCTATATCAGTGCAGGGAATCGTAAATATTTATTTTCATTTTGTAATATCGTCTCAATTAAAGTAGAAGTAAAATTGAAACTTCTGTTAAGTTCTTAGTATTAAAGAGTTATGAAATGCTTTTATTGGTGTGTGTGTGTGTGTGTGCGTGTGCGTGTGTGTGTGTGTGTGTGTGGTAATGTGGGCTGTTGCATATTAAATATTATATTGCCTGTTCAGACACGGAATTTTAATGAAGATATCTAAAATTTGAAATTTTCAATAACATTTGTATATGAAAATTGTTGAATAACTGTGGAAAGCGACATAATAAGAGAAGAAGCACCTCTTATCCACAAAATATTTTACTAGACATAGGGTAGATGTACCAGTAGTTGACAGTGCACCAGTAATTGACAATTCATGATTTAAAGGCTTTTAATAAAGTAACAAGGCAAGAAAAGGGACTGGTGTTGCAAACCTCGTATTAAACAATGTATTAGGCTTCCCAGAACCGCAAAAACCTAGGAACTTTGCTCCCTATTATCGTCGCAAACATGTTAATTGTTCAATGCCTTATATAGTTGAAAAAACCTTGTAATGAACCACTACGCGAGGGTTTGATTACTTGAATTTATTTCATAAATGTCATGCAAATATTTGTTATTAATTTTACGTGAACGTTTTTACGTGATCAGTGGACAATACTTCTAGTAGTAACAGACATTCAGATGACCAATGTGTTAACTGTTTTAGTCCACCGTCAACGACTAGAACCCAGATTTGTAGTGTCACTAATAATTGACATAACTTTCAATTATTGATAATTTCAGTGTTTACAATGTCTTACATTCCTTGGACCATTTTTGATATGACTTCTCTCCACGTGGATGGGAGAAAAACGCATGGGGTTTGATGCAATCATGTAGGCTTCATCCAAAATTGCTGCAAGATAACCCTCTGACAGGCTCCTCTTCCCTTCTGTGATGTGTTGTGGCAGCAGCTTATGAACAAGAATCTCCTGATATTTTTCCAGTTATAAATCTTTGTTTATTATTTTATTTATGGTAGCCTGTGAAGTTTCTAGAATGTTTGTGATCCCTCTTTGGGTTGCTAGATTTGGCTTGTGGGAGCTTCAGGATTTTGCTGTTTTTGGCCAGTTGGAATTAACCCTTCCCGGGATTTAACTTTTCCATTCAGTACTGCCGATATGCGCTTTTCAAAACAGAGAAATTTCATGTTTTACATGTGCTAATTATAGCAGAATAGCAGAATAGCTATAATTAGTGTCAGAAAGGGCAGTAATGTACCCTTCCCAGGAAGGTCCAATTTTCGGAGACATGTTCTCATGACATATACCGCTTTCAAATGAAACAGAACACTGTGTATATAAAAGCATTTTTTTCACGTGCTTTCTGTCATGTGCATGTGACCCAAATATCGTAATCAACCTTCTGTGTTCACTATTAAATCTCTCCCTAAGCCACTGAGCATATTTCACTTGAACATAACCTCACATCTTACTGAATTTTCTTGAGCACAATATAAAGTAAGACAAAATTTAAATAGAAGCATGTAGTTAAAATTTAAATTTTGAAAGTTTTCAGGAAACCAATCACAGCCAAGAACTTATAAAATCAAATCATCTGCATCCTTATAAAATGATGGGATTCAATAAAGTTATCTATGAGGAATGTCAAGAAAATGACAAATTAAATGAATTACCATAGTTAAATGGGAGTGTTTACGGACAAAAAAGCAGTGTATAAGTTATCACGTGCTAAAATGTATGTGGACCAACGGAGTCCACATCAAACACGGGAACATATTAGAATTCTCGAATGTAGATATAAACCATCAATATATACTGGAAAGTACAGACAAAATTTAGTGAAATTCTATCCGAAATCAATTATATCAGTACTTTTGAAATTATGCGAAGTGACAAACATTCAAATGATAATCCACTTCTTGCCATAAATGTAACAGCATATTGGCATCTATGTCTTCCAAAGAACCTGCAACGCAGCTTTTTAGTTCTGGCAGATTTTTAGACAGGTACATACAGAGTGTCATTCATCCTAACCCCCCCCCCCCAAAAAAAAAAAAAAATCAAAACAAAAAGCCACTTCGACAAATGTGAATATTAGCAAAAAGAAGAGCAGAAACACCTAAGTCAACAACTAATCCCATGACATTTCCATGGTTCCAGTGATCAGCATAAATTTATTTAAATATTATGATACTTTATTTTATTCCAGTGTTCTTGTGTCTCGTCCTTTTCTTCTGCATCTGCATAAATTTATTTGGAATATTATGAAAATTTGTTGTAGGTAGAATAATGCCTGAACAGTGATAGTACTATATATAAAATAGGAAAGCAATGTCGTTAACCGTGGCCAATAATAAAAATAAAATAATTCTACCAAAGTTTGGACATCATTTTGATTGGTGAATGCATTAATGATTAGTGGAAGCAAAGTGTTTGAGAGAAACTAAGTTTTACCTGAGAATCTAAAATGAAGATAAATGCAATATCTTTGTTATAAAATTAGTACTGTTTCTAAAAAAAGTTTCAATGTTTATTGTGTTCATACATTGAAGTTAAAGCAATGCATAATACGATAATTACAGTCTATTGTGTACATCGATTATAATCAAATTAATTGAAATTTAATGTGCAATGATATAAAGTATGTTCCGATTTATGCAAAATATTCTGACATCACATTAACCACTTACAATGTATAAATGATCTAATGTTAAGTGCATTTAAATTATTTCTGTAACAGCATTGTCTGTTTTTAATAAAAATTAAGTACTCTAAGAATTATTCTTCTGTTCTATCTAATTGAATATGATTTATATTTGAAGAACAATAACTGAAAATAACAGTTCCATAAAATTCAAAATAAAAAATTTACTTTCTGTATTTTTATACATTAAAAATATGTTATATTCCTCCTCATAAATGAAATAAACCTCTAATTGATACCATAAAAGTATTTAATGAAAATGATTATATAATGTACCACCAAACAGCAAGATTGATCATGAGGTATATGAATTGACTGCTGTATTTTGCTATGTAATGTATTTACATGTATATAATTCAAATATTAGAAATAAATAAATAATTTTTTTTTTCTTGCATAGATTTATGCAAGTTGATTCCATTAAAAATGAGTTTGTTCTTTATATATTAAAATCCAGCTACAGTTTTAGCTTAGTAACTTTAGATTTTTTTTAGAATAAATATTACCTTTAAATTTTTCAACATAAACCATTTCTGTGTAAAAGTGATAATGCCATGAATGCTGGTCATTACCAGTACATGTATTAACAATATAAGATCAACTACAAATGCCCTGAAATTACAATGATTTAAAACTGTACGATTTTACCATGTAGCCTAAGTGTACATCAAAATAAACAATAATTTAAAATCACACTATTTTAACTTAGAGCATATAAAATTAAATGGTCCAAATTAAATGACACAAAAATAATTTAATATCATAAATATTTGCAAGAATATGAAATTCACTATTAGATTCAGTTAAGAAAAATATATTTCATCAGCAAAATATTAATCGAGATCCACGTGCAGGGTCTGGTATGCAAATTACTGATGGTAGTTTTAATCTGTTTCTGCTTTGGAAAATACTTTAAAAATAAAATAAAATTAAGTCTTTCATAAAAAGCATTTATTATTAAACAAATAATTTAGCATAGGACTGAAATAATAATTTTTTCTTTAACTTAAATTTCAATTTTGATGTTGCAACATAAAACTTACAAATTAGTCATCTATAGAAACTGATACTGACCTTCGGGTATCGCACTGAACCAATTTGAGAGTATTTGTCCTCAGTGTTTCCATACCATACGTATCTCATCGTTCCTACTTTTGAATCATTGAATGCCGCGAAGCAGAGCATCTGCCCATCCTTAGAAAACCATAATGCTTTATTGGAACTGAGAATTTCCTCTAAATAAAAATCAAACAAGGTAATGCAAAATGAAATTAAGCATGATATGTCAAAAATTGATGTGAAAAAGAAGAGAAATAAATTATCTCTGAAAAGAAGAAATAAATTATCATTGTTATCAATGAATTTTTTTTTTTTTTGAAAATTAAAAACAAATTTTCCAACTTCAGATTCAAATTCTATAACAATATTATTTTCCAGTCCCTAGAATATCATTATATGAAGATTTCCCTGTATAAATTGCAAATCCAAATCTTCTTCCATAACAATAGATTTTTCAAGAATAAAAGAGGTGGCCATACATGTTCTTTAATTATCTCTTATTTAAATATGAAAAAACAACAATTTAAAACAAAAAAAAAAAAGAGCATTACCTTCATATACCCAGTCTGGAATTCCATTCCATACGGTTCCTTCTTTACCGGTATTAGTAATTCGTGTAGCTGTTTCACTCATTGGATTGTCTTTATAATAAATATCATTTTCAACTACCATTACCTGTAAAGTTTAAAAAAAAAAATCCTCATGAAATCCATATTTTAAAATGCACAATGCGAAATACTTTAAAAACTTTTTTGTACCTTCGAATATATAATATTTATTGTATAATAATGTATCTTTGTATTAGAAAAAAAAAATGATATAATTTTTGCTTAACTGCCCTAGGAAATACGTTGATGTGGTGCTTAATTGATGCAGTATTTGACATTAATAATACAATAGTTTAAGTACTGTATTTCTCTGAATCGAAGATGAGGATTTTTCCCTTCGAATTTCATATCAAAAACCAGGGGTCTTCTTGCAATCGTGATAAAATAATTGATAGCTCCAGATAGCTGAGATAGCTCCAGTGAAAGTGCTCACAGAATACAAGTGACCATCCCATGACAATGATGTTTTTCGTTTATAAGAACATTTTAATAATATATTTAAAATTTGTCTGACAACTACAACTATTTAAGTGCTTTTAGAAAGTTTTGTGTATTTTCCCCAGTTGAAATGTGATATAAATCTGTGGAAGGAAAAATGGGGCTAGTCTTGGATACAGTCCATTTTTGATATATATCTACAGGGTGAAAATTAATTCCACTGCCAAACTTGGAGAGGTAGTAGGGATAGTCGAAACAAACAACTTTTCTTTATACATGTACCAGTTTTGTGAGAAAAATTTATTTACCAACACAGAACAGTTACAGCAGAACTCCAAGACATGTGAGAACAGGACGTGTGGAAGAGGAGATACTGCAATGGTTTGCAGAGGATCCCTCAACAAGCACCTATGCAGTCACACATGCTGTGAAGACCAGTCAAGCAATTGTCTGGAACGTCATGCATGACAATGGGCAACATCCATACCACGAACAGACTGTACAGGCTTTGCGACCCAACGACTACCAACTACGTGTGCACTTTTCCGACTGGTATCTTCAGAGTGTTGCCGTCAATCCCGCGTTTGGTGAACTTGTTTTGTTTTCTGATGAAGCACAGTTCACCAAGGATGGTCTCTTCAATTGCCACAACCGCCATGTGTGGAATGACACAAACACTTTGAACAACTGCTGTAACTGTTCTGTGTTGGTAAATAAATTTTTCTCGCAAAACTGATATAAAAAAAAAGTTCTTTGTTTCGACTATCCCTGCTACCTCTCCAAGTTTGGCAGTGGAATTAATTTTCACCCCGTATATATCAGAAGTGGATTTGGATTTGGAATTTTATTTTTTGTAGCCACTATTTAGCTACTTTCATATTTTTAAGCCACTACAGTTGCCAACCTAAAAAATTTCTTCCTTCTAAAACTGAGCAAAAAATAAGCTGGATTCAATTGTACTAATAAAATTAGATTGGCAAATTCAGCAGATATTTGCATAATCGTTGTGCAAAATTTGTTAAATTGAATAGAATATATAAATATGTGCCAACTGCCAAAAACAATATTTGGTTTTTCGTTGTGGTTTAAGAGTTTTTATTCATATTTAATATTTGGTCAATAGGAAAAAAATTGTGTATGACATCACATTTTTGGCTTAAAAAATTAACTGTACAGAGACTTTCAAAAGATAAATCAATCATGCTTAATTTAAAATCATTAATTTAGAATCATCATGTTAACTTTAAAATGATCTGAATAATTCTAAGCTTCCTTGGAGTACTTCAGAGTACTTCAAGAATAGCCCCAGCTCAGAATGGCGATTAGGGAAGATAATTGTGTAAACATAATTTTTTTTTCTTTTACGCTACTTCTAAATAAAAATTGCCACTTCAATCTTTTTGGGCCCATTGGCAATCAGCAGCACAATCCCTGTATAGGGGAGAGCGGGGTTGGTTCGGACGAAAATCAAATTTTTTTCTCCCTGTAGGTTAATCATAAATCAAATAATGAATGTGTATATTGTGTTTTGTACTCTAAACCTTTTGTCATTTACCTGTACATGTGATTTTTCAGTAGTCACACGATAATCTATATATTTATATATTTTAAAAAATCTCTGCAATGTTCGAAGCAATCCCTAGATGTAGGGTTGCTTCAGACTGTCGCGGGGCTGTTTCAGATAAACTGTTTTTCGCCATTTTATTGAAAGAGCACGAAAATGTTATCACAACTTGCCTAACATTATCACATTATAAAAAAATCACAATCACTTGACTAACAGCTTTGTTTCATTTAGAAGCAGGGATAGCAGATGTGACATTTCTACTGTGGCTTTCATTTTCTGTATCTTCTGGAAGGAAGATCTTGCCCTCTTTTCCTTTTGTAAATTCTAACCAAACGCGTCCGAACCAACCCTCTCTGTTGTGTCCGAATCAACCCCACCACACCAGAAATCAAATAAAACCTTGTTAAGGCCTAATGACGTACTTGGCCAAAATGAAACTGCATCACGTTTAAGTATAGTACTGTCCCTCAGGAATAAATGTCTAACTGTTAACATTTCTAATATAACCTCTCTACAAATTCACGAACAAACCTACCTCAAAATTTTTTTTCACACTTCCGAAAACAAATTTTATTTCTCATTTACTTAACTTTGTTGTGATCGTTTTGGCAAACAGATTTTCATTGTCTGTATAGCGTCGCACACTAGGGATAATTTTTTAGGCAGCGTGCGAATAGTTTCGACTGAAAAAATCGATTTGTCCGAACCAACCCCACTCTCCCCTATATGATAATGCAATACTGAGAAATGATCAAAATTGTTTACTATTTTCTTTAGTTTTTTTTTTTTTTTTTTTTTTTTTTTTTTTAGAATCCAATGATGCTCATATTAGTGCTAATACATTCAAAACATTTTTGTCAATGTACAAGTGTGTAACAACAAATTTGACATTACATAACAAATTTTTAATAAAATTTTTTTAAAAAGAAACAAACTTCAAATTTAATTTAAAATTTTTATTTTAATAAGTTTTGAAATTTTTTTTATTCACATTTTATGTTAATTTAATAATTGAGTAGTAAATAATTGGCAAAAAAAATTAACTGCATATGTCAGTTATTAAAACAATCATTATCGTGAGATTTTAATGATCATATCACAACAATTAGTGGGTTGTATCACATGAAAAGTTGGTCACAGGTTGACTGAAATACACTGTATGTGGACATTAATAAACACTTTTATTGTGGACATGAGGCTCTTTCTTTCCATCATGTTATTAATAAACAGTTTATGGTTAGTTTCTATGAGAATTTAATGCACAGCACAAATATCAAGTTTTCAAATTACTATCATTAAAATATTTCTATATTGCTAAGTGTGATTAAAAGCTACAATAATTTCGTTGAATTATAAGTCTAAAGCTATAGAATCCATAAAGAGTATCTCTAAAGAGATATTTCTTGTTCTGCTATATTTCTGATTAATTCTAAATTTTGCAATAAATTTGATATATGACAATCTCCTACCAACCAAGAGATTAAAAAAAAAATCAGAAAACATGTAACAAAAAAATTGTTTACATTATTGCATGTCTTTGATTACATCATCATACTAAGAGAAGAAATCCCATTTTATATAGTTACTCTAACAAGAAGAAAAGAAATGCCAAGATGAAGGCTATGAAATGAAGGAGCACAGAAAATTATATGTGAATTTACGTTATCGCATTCTATTGCATCAACAAATTTAAAGGACAAAGAAAGGATTTGTGTAGCCATGAAAGGTTCAGCACCCATGGAGTGAACAGTAAAAATGATTCAATATACAGGCCCACAGAGAAGCAATAAAACAGGCTCAAATTATATCTAAATCAACTTATGACAGGTCGATTGGAACTGAAAGTGGTTGTAATCGATGGTAATATGTACAGGGAGGCATACAGTACCTGATGAAATATGCTACAAAAGGAAATAAATGCTAAAACTACGAGGAATGATCAATAAAAACTCCTTTAGAGGCTAGGAAGCAATTTTTATTTAAAGAATTTATAGGAGATCTCAATGAGCATGGGTTCCATTGGCGCACTAATTTATAGATTCCCTTTTGGTAAAATTCCTGCAGTTGTTGGCAGAGCCGTTGTGTAACAGCAAACTCTACGTCAGCATAGGAATTGAACCACCATCCTTTTTTAGTGATTGTTTTAGAGGGCCAAAGACAAGGAAATCGTTCGCGTATAAGCTGGTACTGTAAAGCAATTTACAACTGTGTCATATTTTCATCTGATGGTGCAATGTGAGCATGTTCTAAGACTGGCCAAATCTTTCGTGGACTCCTTTCCTTGTCAAAATTTCTTGAGAATAACTATGGAAGCCACATACAGCTTTCATTTTCATAAATATTTCCATTGGCTGACATCCTTCAACAGCCAAAAATTAAACAACAGCACACAGATTATCTTTGAACAGATTGTCTACCATACATGCCATCTGCCAACTTAATCACAATTCTTAGAAAGAAGCAAATAACTAATATGTCCGACAGAAGCCTCACTAGTACTTAAACAATGCATATAACAAACTGTTTACCATTGCCTAGGCGATACCTTTGCAGATGTGCAGTCCTTGTATTTAATTTCAGAGTAAGAATATGCAGAAATAAATTTAAAAACATTTTTTTTATTTTATTTTATTCTTTATAGTCTTGATTTGCAATCAATTTCTAACCCATGGTTTTGCTACAAATTGTGAAAATGAAGAAAACCTGAATAGGTGGCTCACTCATCTATCTAGCATGAAAATTAAATCTGAAGAGGTGGCTTACCCAGAATGAAATAATTAAATGAAAATCACTTTTAGGCCCCTTTCACACGACGCCACCACGGCCGCACCACCACCCTTTTTGGTGGGGTGTTCCTCGGTGGCGTACTCAGATTCTCCTGCCACCAACGCGGCCACCAGAAATAAGTCACCCTTTATTCACGGAAATAAGCAAACACCCAGCTGGCAAACTGGCTGCACAGGTGTCTGCGAGGGGTGGTATAGGAAATAGTCACCCTTTGTTCACGTTGCTCCAAACGATTTGTTACTATGGAAACCCCCTTCCTCAGCTCCCCTACAGTGGTGGTGGCACGACGTCGTGTGAAAGGCTCTACTGTGAGCAGTGTAACGACGCGGTTGCGCCACCAGTTTGGTGGCTCGAAGAATCGCGTATGGAGCACATCCCCTCTTCTGGCCGCACGTCCACTGGTGCCCCCACCACCACATGTGAAAGGTTCAACTGTCAGCAGTGTAACGACCCGGCTGCGCCACCATGGTGGCCTCATGTGAAAGGGACCTTAATCCGTTTAAAGAATTCGAATTTTGAAATTTGGGTGAAATTTTATACTGAACTGTACTGTCACCGGAATTTGCGTGCCAAATCTGGAGTCATTTGAACAACGGGAAGTAGTATTTTCATTTTTATTAAACTTTATTATTAAATGCATGCTGTCACACTTTTGACCTTTTAAATTTATGAATTCTATTTATGGTAAATCAGTGCCAAATTTGGAGTTGTTTGAACAATAAGTGTGTGAATAACTGATTGCAAGATTTGAATGAAACAGACAGACAAAAAAACAGAAGTTATGAGTTTAGTAAAAGTGTATAAAAATTCCTAACTTATGGGGAAAATTCACCATCTGGAAATAAGCATTAGAAATACTGATATATCAATGCATCACTTACAAATGCGCTTCCTTTAGGACTCCATGCAGCGTACTGTAACAAGGGATGTGTTCCTTCTTTTATAGTTAATCGAATCCGTTGCCTATTAAATTAAAAAAAAGAAAGAATCCATTTAATTTAAAATATTTATTAAGCATTTTATTTTATAATAACAACAGAAAGAAAATCTAAACCTCTTGTCCACAATAACAATTTTTTCCGTATGTAGATTTTGGTCATCTTGTGACCATCTTTCAGCTTGACCAAAATGTGCATCTGGAATGAGTTGTTATGGTGGACAAGAGGTTTAGGTTTTCTTTCTGTTGTTATTGTGTTTATGAACAGTTTATTTGGTATTTTATTTTTGTTATTTATTTTATAGTCAATCAAATCTGTATTTGTATACTTAAGTAGTAGTCACTCTGTCACAAAGGGTGACTATTGAAAAATCACCAAAAAATAGTACTCAGTGATCACAGCAGGAGATTTAAATACTGAATTTTCACTGTCACAAATTCACCCACTAGTCACAAAGTCACACTCACTTAAGGTGCCCTAAACAGTGAGGAGTTTTGAGTTTTACAAGTTGGTCCAGCCCCGACTCAATGGCAATTGAATCCCAAATTCCATGAAAGGCCCTTTAGCATTTCGAGTTTTCACATACAGGTAGATCCCGTTATACACGATTTTGGTATCCGCGATTTCGGATATACGCGATTTTCATTTAGTAACACCATCAATCGCCAACATGCGAGAGCTCTTCTATTTTTGTTAGGAGTTGAATTCGTTTTTGAGTTTTATTTTGTTCCTATCCCTGTGTTTGTGCACATTTAGCACATCACTGGCTATCTATGAATGATAAGTTTGCTATACATCAGATTGGACAAGATCAGCTGAGTTTCTAATCTGTTTGCGAAAAGATTTATTGTTGTAGGACTTAAAATGCCGCTGAAACGTAAAAAAAAGTATTATTACCAAAGGAAGAAAGTCGGCCCGAAAATCCTACTCGTTAGAAACTGAGTTGGAGGTCCTCGATGAAGATTAAAAAAAACGTTACAGCCGACCAGCAAGCAATATTTTACGAAACATCCTGCCAGTTCGAACGATCCCTTAACATCCGGTCCGAGCTCCTCTTCCAAACACCCTCTTTGGGATTCCTCCAGCACTATTACAGGAATGAGACTGTTGGAAACAGCATCAGAATATTCTAGTACAGATGAACCCAAAGCAATATAAATTGTGGACACTTCTTTTGATGTACGTGCACATGTATTTTGAGTATTTTAGGGTATCTTGAGTTTTATAAAATAAAATAAGGTGCTATTTTAAGAATAAAAAATAGAAAACTGTTGTATTACTAATCCTATACTTCTATAACGCAATTGTTTACGTTATATCAGGAAAATAATTAATGCTTATGAGAACAAAACTCTATTCTGTACATGTTAAATGGAACCTGTTTTACACGAATTCGGTATATACGGCAATTTCGCAGAACATATGAACGGGATCTACCTGTACAAACAATTTATTTTCTATTCAAGCTCCTATACAGGGTGTTTCATAATTGGTGTCCCATCTTTAGGTCCAAATAACGACGCAAGGGGAACAGATTGGGGAAAAATGAATATTGATTATTTGGTTTTAATGTCCCCTAATTCAGAATAAAAACATTTCGCATCCCTGGGGGTGAAGGGGTAAATTTTGAAAATTTTAATTAGACCCCATGTGTTATTTAGAAAGTTGTAGAGCATCATGTAAAATTAGCAAAAAACCCAGTAAAAAAATCTCATGCCCTGCCCCCTTTATCGAGTGGGTAAAGTGAAAGATATGGCTAGCCGATGTGGACAAAAACCATACTTATTAAAAATCAGTAGGGCCTACATTTGGAAAATTAATGAGAATGAATGGAAAAAATTAGGGCCCATTAGCTTTTCAGGGTAACGACTCATTCATTCTCATTCATTTTCAAATGTACTATTTTCTAATAAGTAATAAAGTTCTAACAAGTTTCTAATGAGTTTTTCTGTTTTTGTCTACATTACCTAGCCATACCTTTCACTTTACCCACTCGATAAAGGGGACGGGATGAGATTTTTTCACCGGGTTTTTTGTTAAACCCACATTTTACATGATGCTCTACAACTTTCTAAATAACACATGGGGTCTAACCCCTACCCCTACGAAATTAAAATTTTCAAAATTTACCCCTTCACCCCCAGGGACGCGAAATGTTTTTATTCTGAATTAGGGGACATTAAAACCAAATAATCAATATTCATTTCCCCCCCAATCTGTTCCCCTTGAGTCGTTATTGGGACCTAAAGATGGGACACCAATTATGAAACACTCTGTATAATGAATGAAAACAATAAGCAAATTCAAACTTTTTATATGTGAAATTAAAACTTTTATGTTGAAATTTACTATATGAGAGCAAGTTTCAACAATGTTTTGTTTGGTTTCCTAAAAAAGTAGTTTTTGGAGTTGGGTTGTTCTTAGAATCCTGGATGGAAAGATTTATCCTGTTTGATTGGTAGTACAGTAGAGCCCCAATAATTCAAGCCTCAATAGTTCGAGGTTCCGTGTAATTCGAAAAAGGTTCCGTGCCACTGCGGTCTTATAAAAGCCACTATATAAACTCCATAAGTGGTCATTCAGAATTTAGTACACATAGCATCCTTCTGTGAAGACACCCAGCTTTGGTAGCAAAAGTAGGTAACCACTTTTTTATTCTTAGGCTATCCATTTAGTGAGGTTAGACTGTATTTCACTTTCATATTCCGTATAATTCGACTTTCTCTAAATTTGAGATTATCAGGGCTCTACTGCATTGTATAAAAATCTGACTGGACACAACCTATAATCATTCTTCTGTGGCATGCCACCCTCTCCGCCTTAAGTTATGCTATTGGCTAACAGGTCGTCGTTGGCGCAGTGTGTCAGGGGTTCGGGAACTGGATTAATTAGGAATGAGGAACTGACGCTGGGGCAGGAGGAAACATCAAAACATATTTATTTACGTTTCTTAAAATTACAGAAAAACAGATCAAGTGCTAAGTACATGCAGGCAGTTTCGATTACACTCTGAGGAGCCCCTCGGAAAAGCTAGCTTTTCCATAAGCTTATGCATAAGCAAACACGATTTTCTTATGAGCTAACTAAACCCTATGCTTTGCAGCAAGAACAAACATTACTAACTCAGGTGTCAATTTCAACGAACATTTAACAGGGCAGGGCAACAAATTCATGCCCATCAAAGTGGTGTTGAGGTTCAGGTGTGGTTTCTAGAACGCCGGGTAAGTTCTCACCGAGAGCTGCCGAATAAGTATTTCTAACTCCACACGCTCGAAGCGCAGTGTGCTCCTTTGAGTACGGATCGTGAGGGGATAAGCACGGGAATCCCTCCCTGGTCAGCTCTTCGAGGTTTCTTGTCCCGTTTTAGCGAGGTTGTGATATTAGCATCTCCAAGAGAGGCGTTTAGTGTCTCAGTTGGGCTCGCTAGTTCTCACAATTTGATGCTATACCACAAGATCTACTCCCTGCTCTCCACCTGCTGTCCCCACAATGCCGCCAGGTTGCTTGCCTATGATCTGCGACTCCTGTTTAGCGAGGTTCTTTTAAACTACTTAAAAAACTAATATACAGCGGATCTCTTCCTCCATTTACAATTTATTGTAACAAGGGCATTCGCGTGTTGCACTGCACTTACTCCAAACATGCATCTCCAAATCGCAACTAGTGTGCGTTTACGGGCCGGAACAGTGTCGGCTCTTGGCTCTTCACCACTGTTCAACGAATCAAAACAACTCTTAGAAAGGACGGGACGAAACTCTAATGCAGGACTTCATGCACAAAGTTAAACGAACGACGATCGCAAACGGATTGGTACTATTTTCAACAGATGAGGTACACGAAGGGGGAAACGCAACTCATCAGCGCGGCAAGAATAAATAAAATTGTCACTCACCATAAGCTGTCCGTTACCATTTTGTATACTCATCCAAACTGGCTCTGCCATGACGTTTTCATGGGTAGCAAAGTCTCTGCAACTTAATGCACAATTTGTGTCGCGTTCGAATACAAGTTCGCCATTACCGCCCCACTGGGCTAGGCTTGGCTGCGGCACTCGAAACAAAAAGTCCGCCACACAAAACTTTTAAGGTTCGGAAAACTTTCTTAACTTATCATAAATTGTACACATTGTACGAGTAGGATTGAATCAGGGACGCTCATCACGTTACTTAGCACTTGAAAAAAATATACAGTTCAGGAAATTCAGGCAGCCGGCTGTTCAGCCTGAAATCCATTCCATAACTGCGCTCAACAACGAAAAACATGAGAACAACATAAAAAAAAATAATATTTAAAACAACAGAACATATTCAAAATTCTTAAAATCAAATGTAACAATTGCTTGCTGGAAGCTGGTAAGATTTGCTCAGAAAATCTGCCAACAATACCAGCTTCCAAAAACAAAAGAACAATGTAATCGACATTATGTCGTCCCCGGCGCGGCAATAATAACCAACGCCGCGGCGACAATTGCACGAAAAATAATAAAAAGTTAAATAAAATAAAAACCCCTTTTAACCCATAACACACATACTCAACTTATCAATCCACACACACGGGAGAAAACAAAATAAAACGCTACAACGAACCTCCAACAGAAACACAAACACCACCACGACACCACCCCTCCATCACACAACGAACAAAAGCACATCGCTCTCAATATCCCGTTCCCGCCGGGCACATGCGGCATCCCAAACTGACATGGAATGTCACACCTTCGCTGTCAAAAAAAAAGGGATACAAGGATTTTTCCCTCAGAGCATAGGATAAATGAGAATTTTTATATGCCCCTTCTCATGTAGATTTGTAGTGATTTTTTGTTCTTGTTTGTTTCCATAGTTATTTAAAATGTTATTTCCTTACACCTTAATTTCCTTTAAATTTCCTACATTACACAAATTTAAATTTCCTTTAAATTGATTACCTACATTACACAATACAAGGATACTTAAGTTGGAAATGGAAATTAGAATTATTCTAAGATGACGATATGAAATTTTCCAATAATAAAACTGTACAGATAGAATGTAGTTTAAGTTATAAAAAAGTAAATTGGATGTATAAACTCACGATGTCTTCTTGTTGATCCAAACGTTTACTTTTTCTAGAGGTATAACACACTACTAGTCAAATATGGTGGTAAGATAACTATTATGTAGATGCCAAATGTTGGATATATTCCTAAAGTTAACTTTGGAGGTCTCATGTCCTAGATTGTTCCATTTAATTTTATACATATACGACTGTGAGAGCTTGTTTACCATCTGGACACAAGATCATCAAAAGTAAACATATAGGAAGATATCTAACATTTGGCATCTACATAATAGTCATCTTACCACGATATTCAACTAGGAGTTTGCTATTCCTCTAGAAAAAGTCGACATTTGGATCTACAAGAAGTCATCATGAGTTTTTAAATCTGAGCGGTCAAATTTACTTTCTTCGAACATAAAAAATTATTTTATTGATAAAAAATCCTAGTGCCTATAGTCTAAACTGTCTTGTTTAGCTTTCACAGGAATTTGAATTTTTTTTTTTTAATTTTCTCATCCTTTATGAACTTCACTGTGGCTCTTAAATATCAATTGTAGAGTCTCATTTCTTTTTTTGTTAGGATGCTTATGGAATCTACTTTTAAGGGAAATAATAATTTCAAATAAATGAAAATAAAATAAAAACCACTTAACTGGACACTTTATGTGAAAACAATTAAATAAAAAACCTTTTTTTCCCTTCACATTTTCGTCGACATTTAAATAAAATCCAATTAAGGTACCTTTTTTATCACTCACACAAAACGTAACTTAACAGCTTTCATTGAAAAAAAAATCTTGTCTCTATCGCTTTCACATTTAAGTTATACTAAGCTCTATCCTTACATGTTTTCACTTCTTTTCAGGAGAAATTGAAACAAAAAGAAACACACACACACAAAAAAAATCAGTTACGATTATTTTTTATTGATTTTGTTACATTTTGAAAGTTACTTTGACTACCATAAAAGCTAATTAACTATGTTTTCTAACTGTTGCCCACTGTTTAATAGGCATGTGGTCGCACGGAGAGGGTATTTTTCTTGTTACTCTCGAGATTATTGCACGGTTGTTTCGCAGAGTATCCGCAGTCTGCATTATTCTTCTCTCTCGCTCATTTCTAGTGATAACTGGAGTTGCATACACCATCTGTTTCATGGTGCCTCACAAAAAGTAGTCAATGGGCATCATATCAGGTGAACGAGGCGGGCAAGCGATATGACCTCTATGCGCAATCAAGAACAGGTGAAGGTACGTGCAAAGATAAGGACCCCCCCCCCCCTTCATCTGTTCTTGGCGCAATCCATTATGGATAATTCTCATTAAGAAAATTTTGAAGAGGACGTGCAAAGAGTGTGAACCACATATGACGTGCATTATAATAAGCAACACGATGGCCCCGGAAGCACCCACATACTTGCTATACCAACGCCTTTTTATAGGAAGCGTTGGCTATACCCGGGAACCGGACATTTACCACACTGGACATTAACCACACCGGACATTTACCACCGGACAATTGCCACACCGGATATTTACCACACCGGGCATTTACCACACCGGACATTTACCACACCTAACTGCTTCAGTATCGTTCTTGATCAGAGAAATTCTTGTAATTAATAACTATAAAAGAAAACCAACTAACTATTCACATACGGAAAATAAAACTAAAAGGTAAACAATAATGCTAGAGTGTAAAAATTAAATAATAACTTAATACTTATGTGAATAATAACTAATAATAAAAGAAATACGACAAAATTAAATATTTATTCAAGGTAAACAATAACATAAATTTGATGGTGTAGGATTTTCAATTCAATCGGAACCATAATTAATGCGTCAGGGTAAACGAAGCCGAAGATAATATTAGATAATAAAGAATTAAGATTGTGGACGGCGTGGTGATAAAGGTTTCATCCCGGGTCCCATCCGATGCTCGCATGGAAACATCGCTAGATCAAGCTCGAAAATCCACCAAAAAAGCTGAATTAATAGGAATCAACATCGACCGATCTTTATAAAAAAATTCCACAAAGAAATATTATGACACTCGATTATAAAATTTTAAAATATGGCATACAGTTTTACAAAATAAATGAAGCTCTGTAGAATTCTCTCCTTTATAGAATTTGTTTTGTCCAAGATTTTAAGTAAAACAGACAAGTGACCGGTTGGAAGACACTGCCAGAATTTTTAATCGGTATAGGCCATGCTATCCGATTGAATTGAAAGTCTTATTGAAGATCATCAACATCATATTTATGTTATTGTTTACCTTGAATAAACATTCAATTTCCAGTATGTGATCAGTTTGTCGTATTTCTTTTATTATTAGTTATTATTCACATAGTATTTATGTTGTTATTTATTTTTTTACACTCTAGTAATTTGTTGGATACGTCAATAAATAAATAAATTCAAAGTTGTATACTTGAATTGAAAGTCCTTCACCATCATATTTATTGAATTACAATTTTATTTATCTATTTATTTTAATTTAAAATAAAGATTTTTACAGAGCTTCATTTATTTTGTAAAACTGTATGCCATATTTTACAATTTTATAATCGAGTGTCATAATATTTCTTTGTGAAAATTTTTTATAAAGATCGGTCGATGTTGATTCCTATTAATTCAGCTTTTTTGGTGGATTTTCGAGCTTGATCTAGCGATGTTTCCATGCGAGCATCGGATGGGACCCGGGATGAAACCTTTATCACCACGCCGTCCACAATCTTAATTCTTTATTATCTAATAGTATCTTCGGCCTCGTTTACCCTGACGCATTAATTATGGTTCCGATTGAATTGAAAGTCTTATACCATCAAATTTATGTTATTGTTTACCTTGAATAAATATTTAATTTTGTCGTATTTCTTTTATTATTAGTTATTATTCACATAAGTATTTAAGTTATTATTTAATTTTTACACTCTAGCATTATTGTTTACCTTTTAGTTTTATTTTCCGTATGTGAATAGTTAGTTGGTTTTCTTTTATAGTTATTAATTACAAGAATTTCTCTGAACAAGAACGATACTGAAGCAGTTAGGTGTGGTAAATGTCCGGTGTGGTAAATGCCTGGTGTGGTAAATATCCGGTGTGGCAATTGTCCGGTGGTAAATGTCCGGTGTGGTAAATGTCCTACACTCGCTATACCCACATGAAGCAATCTCACAATGAATGACAACTTTAGGGATCCACGAAAGAGCAATGTGAGAAGCAGCTCACTCCAAATATCATTAGCATTTGAGATTATTGATGGCACACTTAAATTTTTTCATTAAAATACAAACAGCCAATTTTTCCTTCTTCCAGGAATCAGTTCAGTTATCGCCTAATTTATACAATTGTAACTCGACACAGAAAAAAAAAAAAAAAAGATAAAGACATGATTTTTTTTCAATGAGAGCTATAATGTTACAGTTTTGTATGACTGATAAAAAAAGATACCTTAATCTGCAGAAATGTGGAAAAAAGGTTTTTTTATTCAATTTTTTTCACAAAGTGTGCAGTATTTTTTATTTTATTTGCATTTATTTGAAATCATTATTTCCCTTGAAAGCAGATTCCATAGGCATCCTAACAAAACAAAACAAAAAAAAAATGTCAAAAAAATGACGAGAAAATTTTCAAAAAAAATTCAAAGTTCTATTAAAAACTAACCAATACAGTTTAGACTATAGTCATCACTAGGGTTTGTTTTTTTATCGATAATATACTGTCATCTATCTGCCCCTTAAGCTCTACAGGTTTGTTTGTTTGTTTGTTCTTTTTGGACACATTATATATTAGAATTTATATTTTAAAATTTTAACTTGAAATTTTGAAACTGTTGGAAATTTATTTAATTTATAATGACTTATTTACAGAGGGAAAACAATAGGTAAGAAGTAAAGTTTACTTAGTCTCAATATCGTATATTTCATATTTCGCAAGAAAACTGTGTCGAAAAACCTGAAAAAGAAGTAAAAGAATTACTGTGCAAACGGAGTAATGCAAAATAAATAAATAAATAAATAAATAAATAAATAAATAAATAAATAAAAAAGAAAAGAAAAGAAAATAAGAAAAGAGCTCTTTATATACAATTAAGTATGCAAAATATTTTACATAAAATCAGAAAAGCATAACCTTTATGACATGGTACAGTATTTGGTTATGAGGCACATTTCAAGAGGTAATTTGTAAAATTAAGAGCTTTACTTATTGAAATTTTTAGTCATTTAATAAGGAAAAGCACCAGTTTTAGAAATAGGAATAAGTGCAATAAATTAATGAACCAAATTTATTTTAAAAGTATTATTTTTTCAAGTGAAACTTCTTACGGCACAGTAGAACAATTCAAATGACCTTAATGAAAATCCATTAAATGACAAAAAGCGAAATGATAACTAAATTTCACAATTATGGTGGTACAATCAAGTGGCATGGTGTCTGACACTTATGAGATAAGTACATAAGTAGCAGCAATGCCAGTGAATTACTAGTAGGAATCAAGCAAGGAGTTAAACAAACTGAAAATTAATAATCATCCAGAAGTGTCAACCATAAAAATCAAGGTCTACTGCAAAGCAAGATGATTGTTAAGCTAGCTCAGCTCAAATGTAAGCTAACTTGGCTTAAAATTCTAAGCTAGGGTGTTCACACTATCCCCTTCTCAATCCAGACTTTCAACTGATAACACAGATCAGTGACATGGATTGTTACTAATCCATGATAAATGATTTCATGGTGAGCCTTTAGGAATTATTTCCATAATCAACGTTGCCACCTGCAGTACAGTCAACACCCCCTGAATCGAGATAGCTTTTTAATTAAATTTTAGTTAAATAAATAAAACTGTTGTTTAATCGTTGATTAAATTAGTTTCATTATTTATTCAATGAAAAATTTAATTGTTTATTTTAAAAACTGTTTCAGCTATCTCATGCAAAGCTAATGAAGAAAAATTATCACTCCCATTTCTTGAATAAAATGCCCTGGCTCTAAAAAGTTCCGGCAGCCTCTATTTCAGTACATTTTTATTTGTTTTATTGCGTCAATGTTTTCTCCCTAATTATAATCAGGATTCGAATTTCTTCCGTGTTCTAGTTTTCTTTACTTTTTTTTAAATTATCCATAACAGACCTTGAAGCAATGATGGTTCATTAAACTTATTCTACGAATGGAGTGGTAGGTACCCAGGATACAAATGTTGTGCTAGCTCAACATGTTAATTTTGTTTCAGAAACTAGCCTAGGGAAACTAGCTCATATGAAACATGAGCTAGCTATAACAGGCTGTTTGCACTATTGTTTAGGTTAGCTTAAGCATGTTGAACAGTTCAGTGTTTGTAATGTGGAGAGGGTATTAAAGTCTTCCATTAATAACTCAATTTTGTTTATATCATCCTAATAAATTTCACTTCTAAAGTGTGTGGCAACCATCACTTTTAAATATACAACTTTTTTTAAAAACAGATTACTGTAATGCAGAGACTTAGACTGCCATAGAAAGAGGACATTACAGATTTTTTTCCTCCTTGAAAGACCTCAGCGTGTGCTGCATTTTGCTGTATTCCAAACTATGCTAATACTTAGTGGGAAAACTTCTACTTTCTATCTCTAATAGAAAAAAAAAATCTAGTACCTTCTGGATATCATAAGTAAGAAGAAGAAATTTTCTATCAGCTGATATAGACCAGTCAACAGCATTGGCTTGTCTCTACATATTAAAAAAATAATTAATTATACCAAACTTTAACATTTAATCAGTAACATAATTTTCTTATTGTTTCAACTTGTTAACAACTGTGAGCGATCACGCGAAAAGGAACCTGAAGGGAAAATAATAGATTCTGAGAGAAATGCATTTAAAGTTTGAAGGCGTGTACCTTCCAACTTTTCTAGTAGTCATTCAGAAGCTAAAAAACTAAAAAAAGTTACAATCTGTGAGTGTTGTAAACAACCAGAACACACGATGCAAACAAAAACATTAATTTGACGTGTGCACTGTTTAAGAGTCAACTGAAATTGAGGTGCGTGAAAAAAATAATTAATATAAAAAATATTGTTCTCTAAATAAAGTTGAGAGTCCAACGACTGTAAATCATCAAAAAAAAAAACAAAAACAAAAAACAAAAACCGTTTTAATCCCTTCAGGCTCCTTTTTGCATGACCAATTACAATTAAATGATCTTGATAATAGACATAACTTGTTTCACAATTTAAAAAAAAAAAAATACTAATTTAAGAATGAGATTTTGGTTATTCTATTTCTATGAATTAATTCAATTATTATGGCTAAATTCTCTATAAATAATTTATTTTCAAATAAATTCTTAAGGACACAAAGCATACTAAAGAGATTTTTATGTGTCAAATAAAACATATGGAAAAACAATGGAAAAACAATTTCATAGGCGTACCAATGGGGAGCAGGGGGAGGGGGGATTTGCTCCCCCTAAACCAAGAAATATATACATATACTGAATTTTGCTGAAAATAAGATGTACACAGCGAAACTTGTGGAGTATTGGAATCGGTTTATTCAGCAGTGACGGAGTTACCATATTTATTCATGTACATGTATAATGTTACACCCAAATATTTAACGTGACTCCCGCTTTTAAAGTATAATCGTGTAAAAATCGAGGCTTCATTTATAATGCGACTCCCAAATTTTTGACTTATTGCAGATGAAAGGGATTTCAGTGTACAATCATGGCCCATCTACTACAATAGCGATCGATCACGTGACTTAGGATAGGAATGATGCTATTTTTTTATTATCGAAATAAAAGATCGTATCTACCATTAACTGGTCGAAATTTATTTCAGTTTTCACCTTTATTGTTACAAAGTTACTTAGCATGGTGCCTATATTGTTCAATTACGAGGGGAAGCCAGTAAGTTACAAATGGATATAGAAATGAAACCAATAAGAATACCGATTTGAAAGATATTTTTATTTCTCCGCAAAATCTTCCTGTACATTGAGGACTTGTATCATCGTTTTACAAGCCCCTCAAAACCGGCAGCATAAAATTCTTTGGGCTGCTGTCTGAACCAGGTGGTGAATTCCCTTTGTATAACTTAGAGCAAGGCAAGAGCTATACGGAGGATGCTCGAAAACTTCCCAGTTGAACTTTCAGAGGATGCTCAATGCAGTGTTATTAGTCGCTTCCCTTGAAAATGCAAGTGCCATAAGCAGCTCAATAGCTTTCTGCAGGTTGGGGAACGTTGTTGCACATATTCAAGCGGATCCAGCAAAATCGACTGAATGTTTCGCTGGATTTCGTGTGGTGTTGTTGAATCTGGAGTGAAGAGTGCCCAAATTTTAAAATTACCCATGAATACCCACCAAACCTAAATTATCCGCCCCTTTACCCACTGAGCTCTGAATTACCTGCAAATCAGGTAATTACCCACCAACTGGCAACCCTGTTCAGTTGTTGTGTTGGCAAAATGAGGACGTGCGCTATCATCCAATAACAATACGCCTTTGATGAGGAGTTATGGTCGCTTCTGTCGAATGACATTATGAAGTTTCATGATAATGTTACAGTAGAAGTTGGCATTTACAGTTTACTCTCCCTGCCGGAATGTGGTAAGCAATATGCATTAATGATCCCAGAAGACTGTGAGCATCACTTTCCTAGCAATGAAGCTGTACAAAGGGAATTCACCGCCTGGTTCAGACAGCAGCCCAAAGAATTTTAGGCTGCTAGTTTTGAGGGGCTTGTGAAACGATGGGACAAGTGCCTCATTATATAGGGAGATTATGTGGAGAAATAAAAGTAGTTTTCTAATCAGAACTCTTATTTGTTTCATTTCTATATCCATTTGCCACTTACTTACTGACTTTCCCTCGTATTACAGTATGAATAAACAGCTTTTTGGCTTAATGGTTGTCGCCATCTTTGTTCGCGAAATCACTTTCGCATTAGCTTTAGACAATGGAAAAATGAAGGGAAATTGAGAAAAAAAAGTGAATTAATGTAACCGTATATTGCATAGACAATATAATATAGTGTATAATGTACTAGTATATATATTAAATACATACTAGTTTCCTTTGAAATAAATCAGACCGAAGTTTGTTTGAAGCCCCCTCCAGCATCGTGCTGCAGTCTGAAATTCGTATTCGTGTATAATGCTTTTTATGTCAAAATTTCCCAGCAAATTTAGGTTCTTTTTATGTCAAAATATTTCCCATTATACACGAATAAATATGGTAATATTTGGTGCACTTTTCCACATATGCACGCTGTATGTACTTAACTTGCCCCCTCCCCTAACAAATCCTGGCTATGCCCATGGCATTGTTTGCTAAATTTTTAAATATTAAGCAAGATTGGTATTTATTTAGAAAAAATACAAGTTCATGTAACATTTAATTTAGATTATAGATATCCATCATCCAATTCATTGTGATGTCAACAAATTGGGAGTTTTTAGTATTGTTTCTACCAATTTCATTTTTATGATGTGCCACTTCTAACTTTCCTATGAACTTTCATAATGCTATATTACTAAATAATTGGATGTCAACAAATTGGGAGTTCTTAGTGTTGTTTCTATCAGTGAAATTCGTAGAGACTCTACAATACAATAAAGGGAGAACAGAGTTTCCATCCTTCTCTGTTTTCCTTTTATTGTAAAGTCTCTGCCAATTTCATTATTAGGATGTGCCACTCCTAACCTTCCTGTCAACCTTTATAATGCTATATTACTAAATATTATTGCTGTTATTCATGTGATAAAATTAATTTTAACAAAATAAAATTTAAAGATATATATTGTGTTTGGGCCTCACAGCAATTTCCAGATCGTAGGACTCGTTTTATTAGGTTATACCTCTCTGACTCGATTATAAGAATACAGTACTTCGTAGATAAGTTGTACCATAATAGTAAAAGAGAATACCATAAGAGTAAATGGTTATACCTCCCTTTTACTGTTATGGTTGTACCATCCATCTTCAAGTGTTTACGAATCCCCGACTCATCTAACAGCGCCATACACAGCTTTACGAGCCAAATCTTAGGAAATGGGAATCATTTCCGGTAGAGATACGAAATCGAGTTACAAAAACATGGCGGATAGCGATACTGGACGATTTCGCCGTTCGTGTTAGTAAGAAGATTAATAGAAAATTATTAGAACTAAGACTATTCTTTAATATTATTATGGATAGGACAAGTAATCTAGAGACTATCTATCAGTAGGGATAGTCTCTTCAACTCTGAGTGCGAGAACAGGCTCCCTCAAAAACCCAACGTTGAATAAGCCTTTCTTCAACGTTGTTCGTCTTGCTCCTTCAAATGTTACCAGTTCAAAAAAAATTGAACGAAAACAGGAATCTAAGTAAGTTACACTTTTTTCCTAATGTAAATTATACTTACTTAATAATTTCAAATTTATTTGCTAACACGTTTTCTTATTCTTTAATGTTACGATTAATTTTTATTTACTCGTGATCTGAAATGCATTTCCACTGCACAGCGTTCATTAGGCGCATTCGGCGGCACTCAGATCTCAGAGAACTATCACGTGGTATCTGACCGCTTTTCTGAGCGTCTGAGTGATCGTTGCCGAACGCTCTTTTATCTCAGAAAGAAACAGCTTTACCGACTTTATAAATATTGAGAAGAAACGGCTGAACTACTAATATGAGCCTTCCTCTTCAGCCTCCTCGTGATAGTTTCCATTTAGCCTACCTAAATGAATGGAAAAGGAATCTTGCAGATTTATAATGAGAACGATGTAATGGTTACAACAAAAATAATCCCTTGATTTTTGTGCAAATCAATTCTGTTAGGTGATGGTGAATTTATTGCATTGTACATTATAAGTTGATTGTATTGTTAAATCAATAAATGACTTTATAAAAAAAAATTGATGTTTAAAAATTGAAAAAAGACGTCGTTTCTCTTCCTATTGTTGTCTACCGTTTAAGAGCTGTCAACTCTAATGAAATCATTTTTTCTGCCTACAAGCTTGAAGTTCTATCTTCTGCTGGCAAATTTTGACTATAAAGATGATAAAATACAAATACAGGTCGGTATACAAATGTAAACTTGTATACAGGTGTGCAAATTTGTGTAAATAGGTCTGTAAGCCTGTGTAAATTGGTGTATAGACGTGTGTAGACTTGTGTGAATAGATATATACCCGTATGTAAACTTGTGTATATTGTGTATACACGTGTGTAAATTTGTGTTAATATGACTATATAAATGTGTAAGTAGCTGTGAAAATATATAAATATGTATGTATAAATGTGTAAATAGATATATACGCGTATAGTAAACTTTCCGTTAATGAGTCTTAAGTCTTGTACAGTCGAGTCCGAGAATGGCGACTCGGAAATTCGGGTCAAACAACTCTTACTGACATCTGCGTCCAATGACTCTCTTAAATGGGTCATATTGGAAGAATCATACGACTCTCACAAGCGGGTCATATTAACCGCATATTGCTGTGAGTGTACCACGTAAGAATAAATAAAATAAGATAGACCAAATCAATATGACTGAAGAACATTAATACATGGCTGAAGCGTTTCGAAGTTAAAACTTCATCTACAGAGCCAATGGAAAAATAAATGAGAAAAAGGCAATTTTATATACAAAGGAAAACAAAATGTGAATCCATGACCATGTTCCTAGTATTGGGAAGGAAATTCTGTCCTCTAGACTGGATTTTCTAGATTTTCAGTGAACTAAGAGCATCAAACCAGTCTCTAGAAAGAGAGTAGGAGTCGTCTCCCCAGCCAGAAGCTCCCTTGTCACCCTCTGCACATGCGAATTACTTGTCTTGATGGATGATGTCTTTTACACTATCGGATCTCTTTCAACGAGGGGGTTGTCTGGGGCACCTGGCACTCGGCCAACATCACTGTTCTTCCCTTCATAGAATACAGAGGAGAAGAATGCTAATAACAGAGATTGCAATTGCTTTAGACCAAACAATTGGGTGGGGGGGGGGGGGGGGGGCACCTAATTTTTACCTAAGATATATTTTGCCAGTAAAAATCCATCCGCGATCTACTCTTTCTCAATCCGTGATTTGCTCTTACAAAAATTGAGATTCCGTAAAAAAAACTTTAAAAATCGAAATCACCTTTGGAAATTTTTTCCCTGAATCGAATAAGAAATCTATTAGTCGATATTCATTAATTTCTTTCATAGCCTATTGGCGAGCGAGCAAAAATCATTACGCGCTCAACCACATTGATGCTCCTAGAAATTATCAAATGAACAAGCAATATGATAGTCAATTAAGCATCTCTTATAGATTTTTTCCTCTTTTAAATTTCATTAATAAAGAGTGTATCATTGCTTTTCCACATTCATTATGTCACCGATTTATTTCTACAATTAGTAAAATCGTTTATTAAATTTCCATGAATAACTATTTAACAGAATGCCACAATGCTTGATTGAATAATTATTTGAAATCGGACGCCTGAGGTGATGAACGCATTCTTTATTTCCAAAATGCGTAAAAGTCCAGAGTAGCTTTTCCTACTTTTCCAGGATGATGTCGCATTTATGCTTAAGCTCTGAATTTATTAACATATCAACTCTTCTTCATAAAAGTAATGATTGACCGGTCACAGTAGCGTAGCCAGAAATTCTCTAGGTGGGGCAAAGTTGCCATTTGTCCGGGTTTAACCCACCAAGTCAGGGATTTTGATAAAACGTTCGAGTTGCCAAGGCATTTCGAAAATTTCTAAATAAAATGCATTTAAAATAAAAAACGAATTTTTCGAGAAAACCCAGTATCAAGTTCCTAATATCAGTTGATAATGTTGCCACCTGGATGATGCAAAAAATCTCGGACGCTCAGGCAAGCAAAAAAAAACCAAAAAAAAACCCCAAAAAACCTAGCACCTTCATCTTACCTTTCGAATTTTTTAATTTGCAAACATTATGAAAATTTATATAAAATGGTCACCTGACATTAAAAGCTTAATGTATTACTTCACTGGTTTCACAAACCAAGGATACTTCCAAATAACTCGGAGCAATACATGCAATCATATACAGTAATTCCTCGGTATCCGATCCGCGGTTTTGCGCATCCGCATCAAATTTTTTGCATACCTCCCCCTTCCTACGCGATGGGAAATTCGCGTATCTGCGGTTTTATCGGGATTTTGTCTGGTCTATTTTTATCGGGGTTTCCCTCTGCCCTTTTCGCTTCCTGCTTTTTAGGGAATTTCCCTCTGTTCACGTGAGAAAATGTATTCAATGCAAATAAACAGTATTAGTGGTATTTTACGAACCTTCTGCTTGCAAACATGCATCATGGCTTGGTTTTCATGGCTTCGAAAATGAAAAAAAAACAAAAAACATTGACAACCCACTTCGTACAAAAGTAGCAAGAAAGGTTTCCCGCTTGAAAATAAGTTGAAAGTTCTAGACATGTTGACTGCGGTTCGATTCTTTTCTGAAATTTTAATGCGAGCAAAATTTAAATTTTGCCTAGATTTTAGTTTTGAAATAAAGATCGAAAGATAAAATTTTAGTTACTGCTTACTGTGTAATTGAATATTTCTATTCTTAGTGACAGAAGTTATGAAAAAACAATACTGATGTCGCCTTTAACTTTGAGCAGATCGGCAACTAGACATCCCCTATCCCCCATTTTCTCATAAGGTTTTGATCCCGTTATTTGCGAATTCAGTTTATGCAGGGGCCTTCGGGAACCAGACCCTCTCGGAAAGCGGGTTCTGCACTTTTTGTCTTGAAAACGAGTTGCTCCGAGTTGCATATCGATCAGTAAAACAACACATTTTAAAAGAAAATTTTCCTTTAAAAATACGGCTTTTTATTTAAAAAAAAAACATTTTATTTTGAAATTTTCGAAATATGTTGGTAACCCGGACACCCGGATGCTTTGTCAAAATCCCAAACTGTTCGTGTCAAACTCGGACCGGTGGCAACACTCTCAGGTGATCATTTTATATATTTGTAATTTCATATGTTTTGCAAATAAAAAGTTCGAAAGATAAGATGAGGCAGGCACATCGTGATTTTTTTTTCTATGAGGTAAAGAAAAAAAAAGATCACGATGGCCCCGGATGAGGGCTGCCAGTTTTTTTTTCATTATTATTTTTTGCTTGTCTATTTGAGCGTCCGGGATTTTTACATTATCCCCCCATTGTTTTTACTCCAACAAAGCAAAATTAAATTGGTAAAAAATATAGGTTTCGAGATCAAAAATATTACTCCTACTCATATTACTAAATTAATGTTATGAAATGTTCAGCTATTAATAAAATATCTATTCTTTATCTAAATATAATCTACAAGTAAAGATTTATAATAACTAAATGTTGCTTCGTACACATTATTGAATTTTATTTTTCCCATTTTATTACAATCGGTTGAGAAAGAGCGGAGTTCTAAAACTTTCTGCAAACTCATCAGTTTTTTTCTCTCTCAGAGCTTCATTCATATAATTCCATTTCCAGCCCACAAATTTCAACATAATCGGTTGAGAAATAGATGACTCCCAAAATTTTCTGGAAACTCACCAGAGACCCTTTGGGAATGGTCTTTCAAAACTTGATCTAAAATATTTTATAAAACCATCATCCTGGCCGGCATATCAAATTTTCTTCAAAATGTATTATGAACTACCAATTTTTTTTATACAGGATGATAAAAAAAAAATCAGGATATATATACGAGGGATATTTTTTAAATAAAGGTCCGTTTTATAATAAAAACCAAACTACTATATATTTAATATTTATATTTATTTATATTTAATATAATATAATAATTTAACTAATAGTAATCCTATATGTCCATCCAGGGCCTGTATGGCCTGAGGCCGACGAGTTGGGTCCCTGAATGAACCAGGATTAACGACTGCTGTATGATGGTCACAGCAGCGGGGGGGGGGGGGCCCCCCAAGATTGTGAGTCACTGAATGGTCGCCCATCTAGTGGCTAGCCGTGCCTGATGTCGCTTAACTTCACAGAAGTTGTTACATTGAAAGCCCACCAGGCCAAGGCCTCCCCCGTTCAGTGGTGGTAGCCACTGGACGCGAGGTCCGGACTGTTAAGCGGGTCTCAAGTTGTTCCCAAACAAAAGATCTGATTAGTTGGAAACAACTTGATCACTCGCCCTATAGTCCGGACCTCGCGTCCAGTGGCTACCACCTGTTCCGGGATCTAAAGGAGTTCATCAGCAGCCTCATTTCGGCGACGATGAACAAGTGAAAACTGAGTGGCTTTCTTCACCGGCGGCAGACTTCTATGAAGTGATCATGCGGAAGAACATTGAGCTCTATGACAAGTGCTTAAATAAATTTGCAAACTATGTGGAAAAGTAGTTAAAGGTATATAGAATCTGGTAAAGAAAAAGTGTTGAAAAAATATATATACACATGTAGTAGTTTTTTTTTTATTATAAAACGGACCTTACAAAATATCCCACGTACATGTGTATATCTATAAAATGAAAACCATTAAACATACCGACGTCAAATTTACAGTGGATATTCTTTAATCAATGCGACACTGATTTAGCCTAGAGTAAATGTTCAAAGTGGCCCTCATTCTCCTGCTTGCACAAACGAACGCAAGGGGACATATTCTTGGAAACTAGCTACTGATTTTTTCTGTAGGCTCAATCAGTGTCGCACTGATTAAAGGGTAGTGCCAGAAAAGGTAGGACGTGCGGACGCAAAATGCCTGTGACGTATCGCTGTGCTCAAAGAATGCCGAAGCACTATTAGAGGTCACCTGAACGCATATCCGATGGCTCCCCACACCTTGATGCCAAGGGTTACGGCTGTGTGTCTCTCCACAATATGGGACGGTTGTGCCCTCTGCCCTCGACGCCGCCATTCGCGAACACGATGGTCATCGGAGATCATGGAGAACCCCATTCGTCCTCTGTCCATGCCTCCCGGGCAAGCCACCACTCTAAACGCAGGCGTTAGTGTTGTGGTGTTAATGGCAACCGACGCATGGGGCGGTAGGACCCCAATCCGATGGATGCGAGTCGTACTGTGCGGGAACTCACGGGGTGTTGTAGAGTACATGTTCGCGGATGGCGGGTGCCGATACCATGGGATTCCTTAATGCTTGGAGCACCATACGACGGTCCTCCCTTGGGGTGGTGTTTATTGGTCGACCCGAACCTGCACGACGTGCATGGGTGCACTCATGTACCCATCGATTCCAACATCTGGCCCCTGTGACATCTGAATGGCCCACATGCCTAGCAATTGCACGATACGACCAACCAACCTCAATGTGGCCCTTGTCAAATGCTGTCAATTGGTGGATAGGATGGCGAAGCATCGCGGGTGCTTTGCACAGTACAGTAATCCTCTCTGAACGTCTTGCGTAACTGTCGGACTCACAACAGTTGACAGGTAACAACTTAACAACAAGGCGGTGGCATCACGAATGGACACTAGCGAACGTTCTAGACATTACAGATCCTTGTGAATCTAATCGTTTACTCACACATCAATGGTATGCATTTGTACCGAAATAGGATAATATTAGACCACTCCTTTTGGGTGCTTCACTTTTTTGTCAGCCAGTGTAATTTCAACAAATGGCGCAGTTCATTATTTTGATAAGTGGAATAGACTGAAATGCTCTTTGATTAGGACATTGTTTTAAAATCGGCCTCGGTTGCTCAGTGGTTGCGTGATCGCCTCAGATGCCCGAGGACGCGGGTTCGACCCCGGCCGAGGACGACGAGGATTTTTTTCAGGTGGAAAATCCTGAGATCACGCACTTCTTTCGGAAGGGAAGTAAAGCCGTTGGTCCCGTGTAGTCGTTTGCCGGCTGCACGTTAAAGAACCCTTGCGAGGCAAAATTTGCGGCCCCTATAACCAATACCGCCTAGAGAGAAAGCCTGCTCACGGAAAAATCATACATTGTTACATCACCTACGGTGGGGACACTTTCGGGCTTATTATTGGTAGAAATATGATTAACAATGTATGACGTTTTCGCGCTCAGGCTTTGAGTAGATGTGGTGTTGCTATAACGCCGTCCTGAAATGACCATGGCAGTTGAAAAGGACGTTAATACCAAGCAAACCAAACCATTGTTTTAAAACAATTGAAAACACGCAGCTCTACAGCAATAATATGCTTTTGTTTTTACGAAATGCGCTGCATCATTGTGACCTGAATTGTGAATCTGTGCAGTGAATCTGACGAATTGTCTCTTTGTTACAGCTAATTCATCTGCAAGCATACGAATTGTGATTCGGTGGTCAGCAACAGTGACGAGTTTCCTGACTTTCCCGATGGTTTCGGGCGTTCGAACGGAAACTGGTCTTCCAGGGCGCGGGTCATCTGAAAGGTCTTCACGGCCATAACGAAAGCGACCAAACCACTCGAATGTACTCGTTCGGGATAGGGCATCGCTCCCGTAGGCAGTTTTCAATATCCGATGTGTTTCTATAGCCGATTTACCCAATTTTAGGCAGAATTTAATGCAAGCCCGTTGTCGCATTTTTTTTTTCTCGACGTTACTTGTTCACATGCGTCGCTATAATGTGTGTCTGAACAACTTGAATTTTTATTTACATTTTGCGCAGCGACCTCTGCCCGGGTATTTAATTGCCACACCTTGTGTATGAGGAAGAAAGCATACGTATTCGCTGAAGCAAATCGAAGTCTGATTTTATATGGAGAGCAGAGATTGAAGTAAAATGCGTTTATGTAATTCAAACATTAAAAATTTATAGTAGAATATTGTCTCTTCTATGATTTAACGTTCGAAAATAGCTATCTATTAAATAGAATTGTAAAACATACAGTCCATTTATTTTAGAAAACCGTGTTCATCCTTTAGATATATGTCATTGATCAAAGTTTTTCAAAATCTTTTTGACCGCGATTCGCTGCACGAAGCAAATTTTATCTTGTGACCCAGTACACGGGTGATATATTAAGAGCACAAATTTTGTGTGAATTATTAGGTTTCTTTTTCTGTCTGTCGAGGTCCATTTTATTTATTTCGCTTCCCATAAAACGATCGCGACCCGCCGTTTGAAAACCCTGTTAAAGATCAGGAAAATGCACTCCGTTATGATAATTTTATAAGTAAAAAAAATTGTACACTCTAAATTAAATCTACAGTTTCACCCCCATTAGATATTTAATTGCCATTTTAACAGAAATGGATCTATCCTATATGATTTGCATCCTCACATCTATTCTTTTGAGAAGAGTTTTTAAATAAATTATTTTATCGTAGTAACAAGCGGTAAACAAGAGACGACAATGGTGAAGTCAAAATTCGACCAGCATTGCTTTTTAAATTCAAATTGGGTCACAATGCAACTGACTAGTGAGCCTTGCCGAAGCGTATGTCAAGAATATGGACATGATGCCTTGTTAACAAGAAAAGTTTAACTTTCGAAATTCCGAGATGAAGATGAATCTCTCGAAGATCACTCCAATTCTGGACGACCGCCTTCTATTGATGAAGATGCATTGAAAGCATTCATTGAAGCTGATCTACGCCAAACCTGTCATGAATTAACCAGCAAACTCCATGTGACAGAGGGAACTGTGCATAATCATCTTTGCGTTTAAATTTCCAAATTGATCAAAAAATTTTTTCAAGGTATACTAAAAATGAATTTTTACTTTTAGTGAATTTAGATGATTAAAAATTTATATCAATACAATGAATTATTTATTCAAACCATACACTTCTGTTCCGAATAAGCAATAAATCAACATTTTTAAAAACAACAAAATAATTCATATCACATATTCTTAAGCCTACATATTTTTAGCTCCTTGTATTTTAAAACATATTTTAATAAATATTGTAAAATATGTAAAACTTTGACTCCCCTCTCCCCCAATTATACCTCGTTTCCTCTTACAGAGAGTTAGGCAGTTGGATTTGATCACTTACGCTTACATAAGGGTTACTTTCTGCCTGTGAATGTGTTTTGTTTGTTCCACATGATGTCCATCATTCCTAGACACTGCTCGACATCATCGTTTCCATGCATCGAAGACATCACGTATCTTATCGGCGGTTATTATGTTCCATATGTCTATACAAACGTTCTAAAGTCCGTTAATGGTGGTCACCCTTCTCTTGAAAAGTTTCTGCTTCAGGTAACCAAAGCCGAAAAAATTTAAAAGGTGGTTTTCGTAGAGGTGTCTTGGGTTGGTCTTCCTATTCTTCATGTGACGTTCAGTAAGCTTGTGCTCCTTTGCTTTTTTACGTGTTTCTAAGTGTAAACCCTGATGAATAATCCGTCCAACTGTTCGCTGTGATACACCTAACTTACCTACTCACCTCACTCACCTAATCTACGCGCAAGGTCGTTTTGCGATGGGGGATTCGGCGTTTGCGCGGCACGTCGAATTGCACCAACCACTGCCGGTGTCCGAGTTGTTCGTACCCTCTTGTGTGGTCCAGGTGTGCGCCCCTCCGCTTTGCGCCTCTGTTATTCAGTACATTAGATACTGGAAACCAATGTAAACTGCAATGTTCTGACTTGCAAGTTTCTTTTTAATCTCCCTGTTTGATATTCCTTCCTTGGAAAGTGTCCTAATGGTTACCTCAACATCGTGTGGTATTATTTTAGGCATGGTGACGCTTAGCCTTCGTTTATTACAAGTGATCCGCTAACTATAATCCCATTCCTTATATACCAGACCACGTTACGTCCTCAACCCCGTTTGTTTCGTCCAGAAACTTATTTGCATAGCGATCAAATCCAAGTGCCTAACCCTCTGTAAATCAGCGGCTTTCAAAAAACATAATTCTAACAATCGATATAAAAAGGATATTTTATGATCGTATTTTACACCTTGGATGTAAGTTTTTTTTAGATGTGATATTAAATCAAGAATCTTTAAAAGTGAATATATCATTTTTTATAGTATATATATATATTTTTTAAATTATTTTTTTAATATATATAGTATAATATATATATTTTTTAAATTATTTTTTTAATTTATTTTTTTGTAGTAGTTGCAAATAATAAAGTATCACGGCTCTGCATGTATCTCAGAAATGTTCTTATCAACATTAAAGTGTAACTTACGTATACGGTTAGATGATGGAGGATATGCAGCGATGATTTTCTTGTTTGATAACAGGGTAATTAAATTGTTTACTTACGAATGGACTGCTGTCAACGAAATCCGTTAAGTTTCTGGTTTTGGCATTGTAAATAAGCAGAGCGCCACTTTCATTACGGAATGCAAATTCAAAATCTAAGGGTAAAAAGTAATTACTACGGATTATTATTTTGGAAAATATTTAATGATTATAACAACTAGTAACAATTATTGAAAAAATTAATGCATGTATACTTAACAAATTCCGTAACGAACTAAAGAGATACTTTACAATAGAACATAATAAAAGAGACACATATTTATTTCGTTGTAAAGTTTATAGTTATTTCCTTAAGAAATGCAATACAAGATCAATTCATTAATTATTTTTATTATTTATTAAATTAAATATAAGAGTAAAAAGGTGGTAAGGTGCCCCCCCCCCCCAATTGTTATAATTTAAAAGTTTTAAGCTATCCTAAAACCAAGTACGAGCAAGGGTGACAAAAGATTTGTTACGAACTATGGTGACAATTTGGAAGAGAAAGTTTACGAAGAAAACTGCTTTCTCCACCAATGATCGTGACCCTGGTTGTGGACTATTGCCCTGCACCGTATCTGCCACTGCAGAACGGCGAGACTGATCTTGTTCCATTCCTGTTTGCAGGCTTTCCAGAGACCCTCAATGGTTATTGGACGGCGTCGAGCAAGGGCTCGTTTCAATAACCCAAATCCACAGACATACATCGGGAATGCATCTGATGACTTGACAGGGGTGTCATGAAAGGGTATAACGTGAACTCCAGTTTCATCTTTCCAATTCCAACTTAAATTGAACGAGCGAGTTAGACGTATGGCTGGAGGCTTTGTCTTGATGCAGCCAACTTTGCTTTTGTCTCTCCATACAAAGCGGGGATTCCATCGTGGAAAATTGGACTGAGAACATGCTGCTAATAGTAAAGGGAGCTAACCTTAGCCTTCCTGTCCACTCTTCTGATTGTGAGCTTGCCGTTGTACCAGCATCCCCCAATCACCAAAAACCCTTTTGAAAAACTTTCCTTACATTCCTTGGACCACTTTTGATATGACTTCTCTCCACGTGGACGTAGAAAATCACGCAAGGTTTGTTGTAATCTTTGAGGTAGACATAGGCTTCATCCAAAGTGACAACGTACTTCCATCGTTCTGCTGCAAGGTAACCCTCATAGAGCCTCCGACATTTCCTCTTCTTTTTGTGCAGGAGTGGTTGCAGGAACATGAGGGGGACTTTACCTTACTTCGGTGGCCCCCACAATCCTCAGATCTCACTCCAATTGAGCATTTGTGGGACGAAGTCGAACGAACCATCAGATGGCTGGATCCCACCACCGTCCAATCTAGTGCAACTAGACAGTGCTATCCATCAGGCATGGTGTAAGATTCATCCCACCACCTTCCAACATCTCGTGGAATCAGTGCCACGAAGAATCACAGCAGTACTAAAGGCAAAAGGTGGCCCAACGAGATACTGACAGGGTGGTCATAATAATATGCTCACTCAGTGTATTTCATTTTAAGAATCGCATATTAATTCCAAATTTATTAATTTACCCTATAAAGTAAGTACATTATCAAATGAAAGTAAGAGCCACATATCGGGAGATTATATACATACAGTGGTTGGACAAAATAACATGAACACCTATGTATATACAATGCTCTAGGGAAACCTGTCGTAGAGCCCGGCCCTCTAATTTTGAATCGTGTCCCCTAGTGGGCGAGAATGTATACATATCAGTCTATTAGTAGCAGTGATCGCGTGCGGATGCTAAATATATTGCAGCGTTGAAACTCCGTCATGGCTGACCTCTCAGATTTCGAAAGAGGCATGATTGTTGGGGCTCGTCTTGCCAGAGCCTCAGTAACGAAAACGACCACCCTTGTTAGGGTCGGGAGTAGCATTGTGCAAAGCACTAGATAATACAAGATAATAAAGCACTAAATATTATCTACTGCTTTAGTGCTGTGTCGACCTATATTGTGACAGCCTGTAAGAAACGAGGAAAGACATCATCTGCCAAGCACAACAGTGGCCGAAAGTCGAAGCTCACTGAAAGAGACAGAAGGGATTTCAAGCAGAATATGGCCAGAAATCACAAGACAAGAGCATCCCAGATAACATCCGAGATTAACACAGGAAGTTATATCAACAAAAACTGTCCGCCGTGAACTGCATGCAGCGAACATATACGGCAGAGCGGCTATTCCAAAACCATAGGTGACACCATGCAATGCGTTCAAACGACGAAAATGGTGTCGCTAGCATAGAAACTGGACAAAACAACAATGGTCATCTGGTCAGATGAATCGTCGTTCGCACTAATGGACGTGTTTACGTTTGGAAAACGCGAACAGAAGCCTATGATGTTGACTGTCTCCTTCCTACTGTTAAGCCTGGAGGGGGATCAGTGATGCCGTAGGGGGCAATGTCTTACCGTAGTCTCGGCCAACACCGCCTCCACTCAGTCCCCTGATCTTAATATCATTGAATCTTCGTGGGGGATTTTGGAGGCCGTAGGTTTGCACCTCCAAGAACACTTTCTGAATTAGCGACTTTTTTGCAGGAGGAGTGGCTACGTATAGCGACCTTTTTTATTTCTTTTACTGTGCTACGTATCCTCTGACTGCTGTGCAAGACTTGTATTTGTCCATCCAACGTCGGATACAAGCTGTAATTAATGCAACAGGAGGGCCATCGCCTTATTAAGAAATATTTTGTCTCATTTCACAGGTATTCATATTATTTTGTCCAATACACGTACATTAAAGCTACTTGTGGAAAAAAAAAACTTAAAATAGAGATATATATCTCACTCACTCAAAATATTGCTCCGATATTTCCTGTAAGAGCGATGTGTAACAGGATAATCGGATGAGAGTGTTGCTAGAAATTAAACATGGGATGAGAGTATTCCAAAACTAGAGTGACTTCTAGAAATTAAACATGGTTTCACTAAAGAGGTCTGTTGCTTAATGAATTCTCATGAAAGGCATCAGCTACGTTATACGGTGTTATTCTGTCGCCCTGCTTATAAATTCTTAACGAGGTGACTGAAATCCTCTTCGTTTAAAACTTCTTTTTAAGGTGCATAACACAAAAGTCTCTGTTTACATACTTAAAAATGAACTTTGAAGAGGAACGGTTTTTACGAATTAAAGTAAAGACTGCTAAATGACTATACAGGAGATTTGGTAGAGTTGACTTTAATTTAAGAAAATGATAGGAGATGCAATTTGGGGAATATTTAGCCATTTTTGCAAAATTTCTAAATTTAGTTACCCTTTTTTACTGGCATTTCAATTGTTAATAATAATTAAATTAAGAAATAATGATTGAAATGGTTAAACACTAATTTGACTATTATTAACATTAATATGTTAAGCCCCGAGAGGGAAAATAGCACAAGTATCCCATTTTTAGGTTATTTGAATTAACTGTATGCATGTCCCATATAAACATACTATGTGAATGTAAATGCTCCTTTGCAGAAAAACTAGCAGCAGGCATTGCGATTAAGTTTTAAAGCTTCTTGTCTTCTTTGGCTACAAAACAAATGTCTTTGGAATATTAGAGCATATAACCAGGACATGGTGAGCTAAAGAACACCACCGAGAGCTCATACGATCTGTTCCCGAAAGAAAAAATGTACTCTCATAATGTGATGAAGATGGATTGGGAAACTTGTTTTAGGAAATAAAAATTATATATATATTTTTATTATTCATCTTTCTATATCTTCTGGTTATTTTTTATATTTCGTGTAAATTATGAAATTTGTATATAGTTTGTATTTTGAGACGGAACATACTTGAAGTAAAATGGGAAAATTAATTCTATTTGAAAATTTAAAATTTTGATCCCAAAACGCCACCTTCTTTCGGTTCAAAATTTTGCCGTTTTCGTTAATTTTTATTGAGATTTATTTTGGGGTATATTATCCAACTAACTCTGCGTAATCGAGAGATGAGGACGTTTGTTCTTTTAAATCCACGATTTAATAAGATACATGTATTTACTCAAAACGCAACCAGAGCGCATAAAAAGCTTTAACTCAGTGATTTTCAACCGGTGTGCCGCAAAAATTTTAATAAACATAAAATAAACCGATTTTTTACAAAATTTAATTATTATCTTTTTATTACAAATTTTAATAAGTTTTTTTGGTTTGTTTTTTGGCCATAATAATTTATTTGTCGTGGATGTTTAAGTATAGAGAGAAAAGGTTGAAAAACGCTGCTTTAAACGAACAAAGTTGAAGTATTTTATTGCAACAAAACTGAAATCATTTCCACCAGCAACGTAACTTGCAATAGTCATTAAATTTCTTTTTATTTTCAAACCCTTTTTTATTTTTTACTTTTTATTTCTGATTAAATTGGCTATCCTTGTTTTGCTATCTGATCAGCAATTCCAGGTAATCTGTTAAAATCTGACTCTAAAAATACAGATGAAGCTACTGTAATTTACTTGTTACAATTTAATGGCTTCACGAAGGCCATTCGCAAACGGGGGAAAAGCCGATAATACCTTTTCCTGCATTTGGAGAGAAAACAATCATACATATAAAAATTTTCCAATTATTTGGCAGATGAGTAGACCTTCCAAAACAAGGCTAATCAATATATTCTTAAGAATTTTCGAATGCAATAAATGAAATAGCCAGCCTTATAATTCAAATCTAATTTTTAATTTTCCTCTCGGATTCGGATGAATTTTTCTCGATAATTCCTAATATATACTTGCTGAGATTTGATTTGTAATTTAACTTACTGTTAGTATATTTTTTTAATAGTAAAAATCAATTCTTATTTTTAAACAACGATTTTGTTTTTATCTTCCTTAGGAAATCTTCATTTGAACATAACTGATTTTGCAAGTGAACATCTCAGTTCGGCAATGGGCTAATTAATTAAGAAAGAGGAAATTGATTGCATATTATAAAGAGGGTTCGTAACGTGAGAAAAAGTTAATTTACAATACTGCACGTCTTTCTATTGCTTGACAAAAGAAAGTATAACGAAGAATAAAAATGAACTAGATCAGGAAAAAAAAATCCTTCTAGGTCGTTTTTCTACCTTCAACACGACCCAGAAACCGAGGAAATATGGTCTTTGGGTACTTATTGATTGCTTGTTGGAGAATGGGTGAACGTGTTGGTGGTGGCGGTTTAAGCCTTAGGGAGAAGAGAGACGATTGTCTATTGGCCTTCCAAGCGAAAGGGATAACGTCAAAGAAACTTGAAAGACACCTCCCGATATTCGATGAAAACCGAAGGGCACGACAGAGAAGGATTGATGGGAAAACAGTGAAGGGAAGGCGATCGTCCGTTAAGACGACGGCGGCGAGTGACAATTGGACCCTTCGGTAGATTTGGCCTTCAACACCTTCGAAGGATAAGATTCCCAAATGCAGAGAGGGTTCTTTGTTTGGGAATCATCATCCATTACCGCTGCAAGCCAATAATGAGGCAACTCATGTTTATGTCTTCCTTATTTTTCATTGCCATAAATGTCACCATCTACAGTTATTAGTTTGTGTCAATTTCTTGAACAATAAAAACAGATGGAGCCATCCCTTGACGACGAAGAGGAGTTCTAGGAGGCCGGGTTCTATCCTACTCGTGAAACGAAAAGTGCAATTTACCTGACTGTAAGATTAACGACAGGAGATAAAAGTATTTTTATTCCACCTCCCGCGTTTTATCAGCTCTTTCTCTCTTTTCTCTTTCTCCCTGCTCCCATTTTTTTTTATCTTTTGTTTGCTTTTCGTTTTGATTTCCAGCCGCAGAAATAAATCAATGCACTTGTGACGCTATTCTTTAAATCCGAAGAGAGATTCATTTGATGCACACAGAGCCGTTCATTCTGCATTACAATTTAAACGAATGTGTTTCCGTAATTGACCAAGGGGAAAGCAATGAAACTGAACATAAAACGTGACAAGTTCTCCTAAGTGGAATTCACTGCCGTTGTAGAGGAAAATAAAAATGGACAGTAGCAATGTAATACCCGTTTGTTTTAACTGAAGAATACAGAGGGAAATATTCAAATGTGTTTTATTTATTTTTTTCCAGTAAAATTTTTAGATAGCTGAAAAAGTTAAAATTCAGCATCATAATCTGCCAGAGGGATAACGAACTCAGTTAAAAAGAATATGTCATAATAGAAATCTTTTTTTTTCTTACAAACACAATTAAAATTTAACTTGCTTTGGCTGGTTTTAATGTTCCACTATCAACAAAGAAAATTTCCGTGAATTAAAAAATTTCTTTAGGATTATTTGATGCGACAAGTTTTCATAAAGTTTTTCATCCAGATATTTAATACCCTTACCTGAAATCCATGTTCCATTGAATCGCTGAGCAGTGAAGTTTTCACTAAAAAGGTCGTCTAGAGTTATACGTTCGCCTTTTACCCGGGGACCTTCGTTTCCTGTAATAAAAGAAAGAGAGCAAAATTAAGTTATTGTTATTAAAATAAGGCCTAATGTTAACATTTGTTTTCGTGATTTTCAAATTATATATCTTACTCGGGTAGCACACGTAATGATAATAAAATTCGGAACCGAAACTATAAAAATATTACGTATCACGGTTCATATTCAATGATTTCATAGGCACATTAAATACACATATACAAATTGCCAATTATGAAATAAGATGGAAATTGATATATTTTACACTTTAAACACAAATTTTTATTCTAATATGACTAAATTGTCATTTTCATGCTTATATGTACAAGGGGACGTCAGTAAATAAGTCACAAATGGTGATTTTAACTATACTAACTTGTAAGTGGGATAGGAATGTGAAACACAGATAGATTTGCAAGTTATTATCTTCTTGTTTCTCAACATATCCCCGCTGTTGTTAATGCTTTTTGTCCCATTGATGTTCTAGTCCTTCCATACTTTCTGAATAGAAAACTGGGCTTTGCTGGCTGAGCCAGTTTGGCACTTCACTTTCAACCTCCTCGTCATTTGCTTTTTTCCGAGCGATTTCCATCTCCACTCAAAAACCATCTTGGCGGCCAACGTTTAGCAAATAGGAAAACTTTGTATTTTATGTAAACAGGAAAACTTTACGAAAACTCTTAATGCTACCAGAAAATAATATTTAAACATAAATACTATTAATAAGTCACATAACAATAAAGTCTAACTTGAGGGCCTCCTTGGTTCCTACCAAAAGGAGTAAGCCCATGTCAACTGGCCTCTTCAAACCCCCTCCCCTTGTGTCCGGATCTGCCCATGGCTATATAAAGGCACAATCTGGTTTTTAATTTTAAGCTTTTCAAATTTTAGTCATAATATTACTCCGTTCAATATAAAACCAGTTACATACTCGTGCATTTACCGGCCAATTTATCAGGAGCTCCATCTAATACGTTGAAAATGATTGCCTTTCTCCTGCAGAAGTTCCTAGATTTTTCTAGGTACTGATTCCACAAGGTGCCTGAAACATTCCATACTGATATTAGTCTATGTCGCCTGCATGGAAGTCCAAAAGTGCACAGTGGTAGTTGGTTGTCGCTGTGTATGTCGAAATGCCCGTTCCAATTCATGCGAGAGATATTAGATTGTTTAGATCGGGTGACTTTCCTGGACAATCGAATTCTGTAAGTAATTTCTTCGAATCACTCGCTGGCAATCCTGCTGAAAGATATCTTGTTAATTTAGGGATGTTTCTGCTCAGCGAGAATGCTTAACAACTCCTTTCAGTTAAGGAACTACACAAAGATTTACAAATCATCATATTGCCTTCACCGGTTGCACAACTGTCATCAGATCCAGCTCTCATGCGTTTGTAGCAGACGTCCCTCCGCTCGGAGCTCATTTGACCATGCAACCCTCCTTCAGTTATCCGAGCTAATGCTTATATCAATTGCGCCCACTAGGCTCATTCTTCCTGTTCTGTTTGACGAGGGCGTCCGTCTGCTATTGTACATGGGTTCGACGGGTTGTGCATGGTCAGCTGTGAATGGCGGCACGTCGGTTGTCATTGATGAGCTTAGACATCCTTAGATTAACGCGATCATCTTCGTAGATATCACAGGTGTGTCTCTGGATGGTGGGTTTTCCTAGATGACGGTATTCGGCGAAAGGAAAACCGTTGTCCGTGAAAAGCCTATAAAAGAATCATTGCTTCCTTAAGGCTGACAACTGCTCTTCTGCCATCCATTTTCATATCACGTTCATTCTGTAGGCTTTTTGCCTTGTTCATGATGGGTTGAAATTGAGGTGAAGATACATCATGATGCCCATTGTTCCTCTTAAATATGCAAAGAAAGGCATGACCCATTTGCACGTCGATGGATGGAGATTCCATTAAATTGACCTGTGAATGGATTTTTCTGTGGCTTACATTCTAAACGTTGCTGCCTCTGATTCAAAACTGAAATCAATTTTATTCGCGAATGAGCCTGTAATGGAAATGCAAAAATTTAGAAAAAAACCCCCAGTTCTTTAAATGATCTTAATTATTATCATTTAATAAGTTACTCTATGAGCTTCATGAAGGATTGAGCTTCCTTTACTACTTTAAGCTTTACATATATTAACCAGGAAAATTTATTATTATTAAGTTATTAAAATTTACTAATTAATTTTCAAATATTGCCTTGAGAATGATGTTCAATCGAAACGCGTTGACTCTTTAATACTTCATTATAATGAATGTTACTATATGTATTAATCCTTTACAGAGTTTGTTCTTGTTAACTAGATTAGATAATAAATTCAAACACATCTGTAAACTTTATTCGTGTGCTGAGCCGTAACTGAAGTTCTTGTCATGAGAAATAAAATATCGAAGGAAGTATCATGAGACGCAGTCCGTTGCAGATTATTGAGACCGATTTCCCTTCCCTGCCTTTATCTGGGCTTATCTCTAATGATCCAAGGGGTCATTCAGAGCCCGCCTGGGTTCCTTTAACGAAGATAAAAAAATTGAAGTGATAAGAAAACTTTATTATACTTTTTGCTTCTTCAAACTTTTTTTTTTTCATTTGTGGGTGTTTTCCTAAGGAATAGTTCTTCAATATCTGAAAAATTTAACGCTTTATTATCCGAAAATTTCGAAGAACTAAATTTTATATACGCTTATTTTAATATTTCACGTTTCTTAAATTAATTATGTATTAAAAAATAAAATTTTTGTTCTGCGCAATTTACGTAAAAATTAATGCTTATCTTTTTGTTGACAATGGAACAAGGCCTATACGGGTTCTCGAACTTAGATGTTTAGCCATTTTTTAACCGAGCTGGCTGTTTTTAAGTTAAAAAGTTTAATAAAACAATTGATGTCTGTTATAAAGACCTATATTTACGAGGTGCATTCAAGTTCTAAGGCCTCCGATTTTTTTTCTCCGGATTGGAAAGAGATAGAAACATGCGCATTGTTTTAAAATGAGGCCGCGTTCATTGTCAATACATCCCAGAGATGGCAGCACCGTATGGCAGATGGAATTTTACCGCCAGCGGCGAGAATGAGAACTGTTTTAGATACTTAAAATGGCGACGTTTTCCTTACTTGAACAGCGTGCAATCATTCGTTTTCTGAATTTGCGTGGTGTGAAACCAATTGAAATTCATCGACAGTTGAAGGAGACATGTGGTGATGGAGTTATGGATGTGTCGAAAGTGCGTTCTTGGGTGCGACAGTTTAATGAAGGCAGAATATCGTGTGACAACAAACCGAAACAACCTCGGGCTCGCACAAGCCGGTCTGACGACATGATCGAGAAAGTGGAGAGAATTGTTTTGGGGGATCGCCGAATGACTGTTGAACAGATCGCCTCCAGAGTTGGCATTTGTGTGGGTTCTGTGCACACAATCCTGCATGACGACCTGAAAATGCGAAAAGTGTCATCCAGGTGGGTGCCACGAATGCTGACGGACGACCACAAGGCTGCCCGTGTGGCATGTTGCCAAGCAATGTTGATGAGCAACGACAGCATGAATGGGACTTTCTTTTCGTCGGTTGTGACAATGGATGAGACGTGGATACCATTTTTCAATCCAGAAACAAAGCGCCAGTCAGCTCAATGGAAGCACACAGATTCACCGCCACCAAAAAAATTTCGGGTAACTGCCAGTGCTGAAAAAATGATGGTGTCCATGTTCTGGGACAGCGAGGGCGTAATCCTTACCCATTGCGTTCCAAAGGGCACCACGGTAACAGGTGCATCCTACGAAAATGTTTTGAAGAACAAATTCCTTCCTGCACTGCAACAAAAACATCCGGGAAGGGCTGCGCGTGTGCTGTTTCACCAAGACAACGCACCCGCACATCGAGCTAATGTTACGCAACAGTTTCTTCGTGATAACAACTTTCAAGTGATTCCTCATGCTCCCTACTCACCTGATCTGGCTCCTAGTGACTTTTGGCTTTTTCCAACAATGAAAGACACTCTCCGTGGCCGCACATTCACCAGCCGTGCTGCTATTGCCTCAGCGATTTTCCAGTGGTCAAAACAGACTCCTAAAGAAGCCTTCGCCGCTGCCATGGAATCATGGCGTCAGCGTTGTGAAAAATGTGTACGTCTGCAGGGCGATTACGTCGAGAAGTAACGCCAGTTTCATCGATTTCGGGTGAGTAGTTAATTAGAAAAAAAATCGGAGGCCTTAGAACTTGAATGCACCTCGTACGTTAAAAATATTTTTTCAATTGCTTAGTTACAAGGTTGACTGTTTTAAAAATTGAATAGCAAGTAAACAGTGACAGTTATTAAAATTATTTTTGTAGGAGATCCGTGATTTCTTTCTTTGGTGCAACTTGACAGATGCAGTTACCCACAGAATCCCACCACGCCTGCGGAACTGGAGCAAACCATCAGTCATCAATACGAAGCTATTCCAGTAGCGATGTTGCAGATCGTGTCTACTAATTTTATACTTCGCTTAAGACATGTGATTGCGGCAGATGGTGGATATTTCGAGAACACTGTGATATGATTTCCAAAAGCATTCCAATGTTTGACAGCTTCATGGAGTGCCTTTATAACCACTCTACAGCTTCAGACATCGAAGTGCCACCTGTCGGTGAAATTCGATACCAGCACAAGGAAACGTGGCAAAACAATTCTTGACCTCAAACATTATTTTCCTGTAAGAATAACTTTAATATTAATAATAACAAGCAACAACACCTGCCATTGAGCAAGCACTCGATATTGCGGGGGACTTTGAGCCAGCACTCTCCTCCAAAATGTTCCAAAGGCGATAGTCAAGGGGGTTATCCCGAGGGCCAATATACAGAGATGAAATCGGGTAAATTCTTTTTGTTGTGTTGACTTTGTGGGCGGTGCTGAGTCTTGGTGAAAGAGTCATTGCTTTCCAGAAAATAAGGTATTGTTAAGGGGCTTAACAACTTGTTCTAAAATGTCTGTTTGGTAATTCGCAGCCTTCTTTTTGACGTCTTGTTCACAGTAATGAAATTTGGTCATCCCGTCATAACCCACTCCCCATCAAACCATCACCGACGCCGGGTGATGGCCTCTCTGCACTTTCGGAATCTTCTCAGAGTCTTCTCGAGAGCTCCAACCGTATGCACCGTCATTTTTCCCATTGAACTTTTCTTCTAACGGTAAAAATTTTCTCGTCCGTAAACAGGATTCGACGGTATCCTCCATTTCCAGGCGTTTGCATTGCCGTTGTGCTGATATCACGTAAAGTAGTTGTTGGGCGTTGGCCGGTCTGTCTTCGATAAGCCCAAGCTCAAGGTCCTAGACATCGTTCTTTTTGGTATCTTCATCTCCCGTGACAAGAGTTTCTGTTTGCGGAGGGGATTTCGTCGACCGCTCCTCGCCTTGTCATCGCCTTGTTTCGTTTGATAGTACGATAAACAAATTTCTGCGTTAATTTCCGAGTTTTAAGCAGAGTAAAAATTTCCTTTGCTGACTTGTTGCATTTGTGAAGAGCGATTACTGCAACACGGTTTTCTCTCACGCCAAATTCGATCTTAACTGTTCAATGTAATGAATAATTTATAATTCAGAAATTACGAATTAGCAGATGAGCGTTTATATAATATCCGGCTCACCGCCGGAACCGGCGCCGTTTGCTTCCGGGTGTTCAATGTAGAGAGTTCACGAAATTTACATAAACCAACTCGGTGTTGCCCGTTGGCTGAGGTCAAAAACTCTCACCCGTGAGAAGAGTTAGTGCTGCTATGCCTAGCCGGTTAGTCTAACCGTCCTCACCGAGAAAAATACGATTAGCCTAGTGAGAAATTACGTCATCATTCTCTCACCGGTGAGGGTTTTTGACCATAGCCATTGCTTTGTAGGGACAGGACAGGACTATTGGCACGTTATCCCAGTGATACCTCGCAGTACGAGTTTAATTCGTTCCATGATCGAGCTCGTTTTACGGTTTACTCGTCTTAGAATTAATCCGTTCCAGCCTCCCAAAAAACACTCAAAATCACTTTTTATGGGTTTGAGAATAGAAAAAGTGCAGTTACAAGGAAAATGGTAATTATAAAATCATTATAAAAGAGACTGCAAAAGAAACATGTAAACGGCTTGTATAAAACTCGCTCGTACTGCAAGGCAAAAAATCGCACGAGCAAATTACTCGTACTGCGAGGTTTCACTGAACTTCTAATTTCGCGACTTTCAAATTTCAGTCTCGATGTTGAAGGATTGGTGCCAGCCACTTCGAGAACTTTTTCCATACCTAAGCAAGGAAACGGAAAATGTATATTTGGACAATGCTGTTGTCTTCGTCAGCGTGTTATAATATGTCTTATTGTTTCACTTTTTATTTTTTTTAATTTCTCCACAGCATTTACTCCAAAGCACGGCCTTTCTATACTAATTATGAATACGTTTCATACTGAATTACATATTACTATAAATAAATATAATTTTGATGAATCAATGAAGCGTATACCAGTTAAAATAATTCCTGTAAAGCTAAAATTATAATTTAATGCAGAAATAATGCAGTTAATAATGGATGCTGTTGATCGAATTCACTTGAGCCTCAACAACCTGATCGCAAACACATTAAATGTACAAACCGATATACTTCATTTAAAACAAAATAAACTGAAACCGAATATTCATATTTACCCAAACTTTTCGTTTGTACACGAAAGTGCAACAAAAGCATAACTCCAAAACAGAAGTGTGATTTAAAAGTTATTCATTTGAATTTATTTAAAATGATAAACAATGTTTCTTCTAATGAAACAGCAACTCTTTGTAATAATAGATAAACTCAACAGAACTGTACTGAACGCAATTCATGGGAATTTGCAGGCGAAATTTTTAAAAAGCAAACCGTAAATTGCTAAAAGCGCAAGAAAGAAAGCGGCAAATGGAAAAATAAAAAGCAAAGGGAGGATAAATAATTCAATGCATTTTAATGTTGAAAATTTTCGGGAAAATCAGAAAATGTTCGTCCAAATTATGCACTCTTTATTAATTAAAATGAAAATTATCATTAGCTGTTATTAACGAATGGAGTTGCAGTATTTAATTACTCTCTACTGCCGGCGTCTTAATGGCGTTCTCGGCGATTTCACGCCCGAGGTCACCGGCGATGCCTCCGGGGCCGTTATTATTATTCCTGTCATATTTTCCTCCCCTTGTAAGAGGAACAATTGGTGGGGGCTCTCCATTATCCCGAGAGAAGGAAGTTAAGAACGGAGGCTGGACCGAGAAATTCTCCAGTTTCCCTCTAAGTGAAACGGAATGAAACGAGGAAAATGCCAAAAGCAGAAGGGAAAGAAACGTGGCGATAACGTCGCCGAGATTCGTTGAGCGCATTTCACTCGCGCCTCTTCAGGAAAGCCGCTCACGTTGAAAAATCGCTGCTGCAAATCACTTTCAGTGCCTAGGTACGACCGCTTTTATAAATTCACTCAGGCAGTCGGTTGAATATAGTTCAAGAGCAATATAAATCCTTAACTGGGAATAGGTACATTGGTTCCGAGGAATTATTTGTAAACTGAGGTTTCAATAGAGTAATGAAGTTTAAAATAAGAGTTATGACCCAATGTGTTATCTAAGCTATCAATCACGTACTTTCATATTACAAGAATTCTTTTTGAAACAGCTGTATGTCTGAGAGCTAAATGATTGATAGTACAACAATCAATTCGATAAAATTGGTAGAAACAGCACTATGGACCCCTTACTCAACAATCAATTCATGATTCGAATTAATTAATATTTTCAGCTGGCTACTTGTCTCCCTTAGGAACTATTCCTTATATTAAATCAAACATTACAGTCCTGGTCAGAATTATAAACTCACCGAGCATTTGCATGTAATCGACATGAAAAGTGATTAATTTGAATGCATAGTGTAAAAAAACCTGTTCAGAAGGATAAAACATTCAAAAACAAAGTGAAGCCGTTTGCATAAGAATGCAGTAATTTAAATAAACAATTCGAGTATGAAAAGTTCCGTACGTTCCCCTGGTCAAAAATATAAACTCACCCACAAACATTTCCGTAAATCGGACCAAAGAAAGACAACGGAAGGTACAAAAGATAAACTGTTTACTAAGCTGCGTGCTTAGGTTGTATTGCTAATAGTATCCCGTAATAGAAACATGCCACGAGGTGCAGAACTACCACCGGAGGAAATAAATGCCATTTGGTTCCTCAAAGGACAAGGGCTGTCCCAGAGAGCAATTGCACGGAAGATGAATCGCTCCCAATGTGCAATTAAGAATGTACTACGTCGAGGATCCGGTGGAACGATGTTAAAGCGAAGTGGACGGAAACGAATACTCAGTGAACGCAGCATCCGGCGTATTTAGAAACTCGCAACATCTTAGAAAATGTCCCGCAATCAAATCAGACTACAGCTAACTGAAACTGTATCAAGATCAACAGTGTCTCGTGTTTTGCAAGCGGATTCCAACGTTCAATACGGAAAACTGAACCGAAAACCACCATTAACGCTTAGAGTTCGCAAATCAACATCAGTTGTGGGACAGTCAGTGGCATGCGATTAGTTTTTCAGATGAAAAAAAAATAATTTGGACGACCCAGATGGTCAACAATGTTATTGGCACTCCCTACACAGAAATTCAGAAGTACAAATGAGCCGACAAATGGGTGGTGGGTCGATGATGGTCTGGGGTGGTTTTTCTGCTCTGGGAAAGACGGACATCGTGAAAATGCTTGGTAGACAAAACTCACACAAATATGCTGAACTCTTGGAGAATCAGTTAGGTATGTACGGTGAGATTCTGGGAGGAAAAGACTTTATTTTCCAGCAGAATAATGCCTCTATTCACACGTCAAACACAACAAAGGGATACTGTCGCTAAACAGAAATAGCTCTTCTTGACTGGTTAGCAAGAAGCCCCGATCTCAGTAGAAAACTTGTGGAGGGAGCTGGTTCGACGTGTCTATCCACATGGGGTGCAATTCACCTCCGTTGGTGACTTGTGGAAATCAATTGTAAAGATCTGGGATGATTGTTATTTGTTAAATCTGATTAACTCCATGCCATAATGAATGTTTGATGTTATTTACAATCACGGAGGAATTACTTCGTTTTAAGAATAAGTTCTGTTCATCTCTTATGTTCCCTTGGATTTCTTACATCACTATTTGTCTATGAGTTTATAGTTTTAACCAGGAGACAGTAAGAAACTGTTCGTTCCTGAAGTGTTTAGTAAACTTAAGACAGTAAGTGTTCAAAGGTTTTCACGTTGTTGTTATGTTCCTTCATTATACACAGGTTTCATATACTATACAATCAAATTAATCACTTTTCATGTCGATCACATGCAAGTGCTCGGAGGGTTTATAATTCTGACCAGGACTGTACGTTGCTAATATTTATAAAAATAGTTGAAACATAGTCATAGAAAGGACTTTCTCGGTTTATATGTAAATGCCTCTTACATGATCTTTTAAGCGATATGAAAAAAACCTGTCATTCAACTGTACATTGGTATCAATGTATGCATGCTATAAGAAATTATGAGTCGTATGTAGGATTTTTATACAATTTAAAATAAGATTTAAAATAAGTTTGTTCGCTTATTCCGTGCCTCAGCTACTTGTTAACGAAGGGCTCAGTGGAGATAATACTTGAGGTTCACGGTAGCAACTGGTGAAGAAGTAATCATGTTATGACTGTCATAGGAGCAATAAAATGAGTTTTATAACTATAAAAATGTTCATATTGTCTTCCATAAAATAATCAGTCATTGAAATTTATAGATATATGATGAAATAAGAATGCTGCTCTACTTTTATTTAGCCGGCAAGATGACTTCTATACCCGCGTCCCGGTAAAAACGAACAAAACGTCGAAATGCGCATGTGTTGGCTTTACCGTTTCAGCGTGTCGTTCCAATTCACCATAAGAAAAATAAACCCCTTTTCTTCGGATATTTGTTTTGTAAATTACTATTTGAATGCTATTTAAAAGTAACTTGTTATATTTGTAACATGTCCTGATTCATTTTGAAAATATAATTCGTTGATACTTTATTTTGATTATTACCCAAGTAAATGCTAAATGCGCTTCGTATTTAGTTCAAAGATAGTGGGATCAGACTATAGTTTGCAGTATTAAATTTAATGTTTATAAAAATAAACTAACTAAACGTTACCAAATTCGTAATCATCTTTACATATCAGCTGGTAACTGGCTGACAAATACAAACGACATATGAGGCGTTGAGCGCAAAAGTGGCCCAAGCCGAAAAAAATATGTTCTGAGAAAATCGCAAAACAAAAATACGACATTTTGATGATAAATATTTCAAAGGCATATTGTAGTAGATAAAAAAACCTTTTTATACTTACATATTTACACTGTAAAAAGCAATCTATCAGCAAGTTATTTCCACATGTTACTCTTTTTCAACATTATTGTTGGTTGGGCCACTATTGCGCTCAACGCCTCATATGTTTAAGAACATTCTAAAGAGATAAGTAATAACTATTTTTTTCCGACATTTGATCTATTGCAATATTATATCAGAAGGTTTCGTGTAACAGGGTTAATTAAGGTAACAGAACATCATTTCATCACGTATAGAACTATATGTTTGTTATTTGAAGACAATACATAGTAATTAGGTTGTTCAAATTGAATGGCACTGCATTTTTTTTTACTTCACACTAAACATTTATTAGGACGAACTGAGTGCACATTATATAAGAGCTATTCCCCTCCAATGCCTATGCACTTCTGCCATAGCTCTAGCAGTTTGCGTCCTACTGCTGCAAACTATTCCCAGGATCATTTCTAAAGGATCACCGCCTGAAGTTGGAAAACTTCTCATTGCGAACATAAGGTAGCACATGCACCCTATAGGGTAAAGTGCCCTAATAAGGGCTAGTTCCTAATATGAGCTAGGCCATTTTTTCGTCAATCTGGTGCTGCCATCTGTCCACAACTGGAGGAGGTGAAAAACACGTAGTTGTGTGAAAATTCAAGTCTGTAGCTACGCAGTGAGTTACGCTACAAGCAAACATTGAAAAAAAGGCAGGTCCAAATTTTTGTTAAATGAAACTTATTCCAGAAAACATACATGTGACATGGATGAACCAAAAAACGTAGTTAATGCAGTGTTGAGTACGAATAGAAGTTTATGTCACGCGATTAACTTTGGTGCTTATTGACACTGGAGTTTGGCAAATTGCGTTGTAAACATGTCCACGAGACGTGCGTCTTATGGGCTACCAGAGTGGGTCCTATTATGGGCTAGCCCATTTTAGGAACCGTGTATTGAAGGTTCGTATTTGATGTTGGAATCTTAATAAAAATAATATACGGGCTAACAATAATAATATTACAGTAGTTGCAATAGAAATGATGAATTAATCATATTGCACAGTTTTTGGAAGGCTAATTTTTGCTTTCATTTCACGGATGTCGCTTAACCCCCAGTTACCTGCTACAACAGGGTCTACAATTAATGGCGATCCTAGTGCTGGTGCAATAAGCAGTGTCGCATCGACGAATTCTGGCTTGGTTGGACCATTCGACATCAGTCCATTTCCATCCTCAATGAAGAAAAGGAAAACCACTAGATCGGGTCTGCCAACCTCATCACGCGCTCCCCATACAAGCAGAAGTTGCAGCAATCACAAGACATCTGCATCGAGACGTCAACGTAACATAAAAGCAAGCAAGGCTAAGATGGGCACAACAGCACCACGGCATGGATATAAAGCTCGCGCTGTTTGTGCATCGCAAGAAGTCGATAGCAGCAGTGAGCAGGAGGTTGACAAGGACTAATTTGGCTGCGAAAGTGACAATGGTGATGCGGAATGTCTCATCTGTGCAGGGCTGTTTTCGGACGATCAAAACGGGGAGACGTGGGTGAGATGCCAGATGTGCCTGAAGTGGGTTCACAGTGCCTGTGGCGGGGACTCAGAGGGATCCGTCACGTGCGGCATATGCTTGTAGAGAAAGGCCCAATAACTGTTTACAATGTCAATCTTTATTATTAATTGTATTCCTAATACAGGAGTAGCCCATATTAGGAACAGATATTCCTAATATGGGCACTTGCAATGGTTTTTTTATTCTATGTTATTTTACTCGTAATAAATGTTTTTTTTACTAATTCCGGACTTACATATGCTTACTCAGCAAATATACTGTGCATTCCTACAGGTGGGGATACCTGAAAGTGGTTACACTAAATTATATGCGCTCACTAAAAAAAGTAGCCCATATCAGGACACCTTACCCTATCCTTCGTGTGGCAATTTATATGTGACCGTGGATTGTCTTACTGTAGAAGCACGGTTCTTGACTAGGTACCGTTTTCCCATACGCGGTTGCTACTCTCGTATGCATGTGCGAAGCAGGCCCTCCTTCCTTGCAAAGAAACCACAGTCCTTTGGTTACTTGTTTCCATGTTTTCTCGGCTTGTCCACGAAAATACCGCCGCTATAACTGAGCAACTTTATTTCTGTGCTATGCAGTAAGGTCATCTAGTAGCAATTTGCGACGCTATATACTATCTTCACGGTTACATTGGGTGTGCATTTTAAATTATGGGAGCGGGGGTGAGAGTACGATCCAAGTATTAATATTAGATAAAAGTTATTAGGATAGAAAGAATCTATTTATGCATAACGTGCATAATTTATCAACGCAATCTAATGCGGAGGAGATGATTTTAAAACGTTATCAAGCAAAAAATGTAAAATTACAATGTAATGAAAAATTCAAGTACAACGATGAAATTATGCCTCGATGCGAGTTGCTATCTTTAATGGATAATGACATTAAATATACATTTGATTATAAAATGGCTTGTATTCATATGTATATCTAAATCAAACTTTTTTAACAAAATAAAATTACGAGAAGAATATAATGCTCTCTTATTAACGACCAAATTTCTTTGCTATTTATCTTTACAATTTTAAATCAAAACATAAATAAATAAATGTTATTTATTAGAAGCTATTATTATGTGGGAACGATTAAAGTGCACGATTCTTTTTTATGATATGAACTCGTTAGAAATGCCTACAAGGCTCAGTCTACTAGATAATTATTGCATCAGAAGAAGTTAAATAAATAATTTTAAAGAATGAATGAACAAGTCTCTCCTAATAAGGACAAGCCGTTGCGAACGTCTGGAGTACAAATTCCTCTTCAATCATAAATTATGCATTGAAATTCGTTCCGAAATGAATATGAAGCACTGCTCTCGGAGCAGATTCGCAAAGCGTAATGTTCAGTAATTGATTTCAATTCCGGTAATTTATGTTTCTTCTAATTTCATTTCTAACACTTTTGCTCCCTCTATCACTTTCTCATTCTCTCTCTCGTAACGTATTTTCGCGGCTTCGATGCCATTTCGCCCCAAATTTTTATCGGTAAAGTTACCACCACGCACAGAGCACCATTAACTATCGATCCTGTATTGGCAGAAGAGGATCAAATGCACCAAATTGTAAGCAAACCAATATTTTAATTGGTTTACTTCTTATCATTATTGAGCAGTTAGCCATTTATCATGCAACTTAAAATACGCAAAATAAAGCGACATAAACGATAGGAGATTTTCATGTAGAACTAGAACAAGTTCAAAATTTAAGGTTCGCCTATTCGACGCCTTTGCCAAGAAAATTGATTATCGGAAAACGCTCAGTTTTGGCAACTATAACAAGGAAAGGTTAAAGAAAAGACTATGAAAACGTACTATTCATTGTAAAAACCACCATTAGGTCACCAATGTCGCTGCAGTCTTCGAAATGGTCGGGAAGTAACAAAATCGGAGAGTAAAACACAAAATCCCAGAAAATGTAAGTGCTTCAAGGCTATTTTAAAATAAATTATTTTCAATGTGTATGTTCCGCTTTACTTAAAACCTATATAAATATAATTTCATCTGAAAATGTATCTTGGCTCGTAATTATTAATTAATCTTGAAACCTTCTTTTCTCTCTTTGATATAAATAAGAGTCTCTTCACGTAGTAAATATTTAAATAACTGTCATAATTTGCGGTTTAATTATACAATATCATGTTTGTAATAAGAGCACGAATAATTAATTAAAAAATTTATTTTCCCAGAATAGACCATTATTTGGCGAGTGAATGGCGCCTGTTTTACAGAGAAGCCGCTCCCGTGACGACGAAGGCGGGGCTTCTCTCAAAGGGCCGTGCAGGCAAGCGGAACTACCAAGAAGAAAGGAGTTGTCGTTGCTGTTATCACTGGATGAAATAATCTCAACAATTCGTCGAGGAATTCTTTTGTTTTGGAACAATGGGGAAAAAATTCCTCGGTTCTAAAAAGCAGATGTAATATCGTCATTAATATCCACCATTATAATATTTTTTAAAAAAATGAATCAAACCTCTTTTATTTTTTTTTAAGAACTAACGATCGTTTGTATAAAAGAGGTGCTCCCACAAATCATTGTATGGTGCCAACAAAGCATGTGCTGATATAAAAAATTAAATAGGATATACTGGAACGACAAAAGCTAATTCTCAAGGGAAACCTAACATTTATTTCTAATCTGAGCAACATGTTTTAGGCTTATCTTTAAGCGTAAGTGAACGATACCGATTTCAGTTTGAAAATTTTGAGATAACGAAACTCAAACGCTATTTTTATCTACCAATGTATAGATAGAGCAAAGGCTCCATAACTGTAGATAAATACGTTTGTCATTAAAAAGAAAGCATTAAGAAAAAGTAAAGTTTCTTTAGAATTCTTTATCTAATTTGTTGTCATGAGATGACGTTTGAAAGATCGCCTGAAAATACTACTTTGCGAGTCATCACATACTTCATTTTTCAACGTGTACAAGTTTTGGCCAGTTTTTCCTCAAAATCTTTTTCACGTCTCTATATCGCACTTTAAACACGAAATATTTTGTATAATGTTCATCTTCTGTATTATATATTAGGTTAAGATCAAGCTTCGGGGAAAAAGAGCTCGCGTTGCCTAAGCGACGCCGTTCAATAGAATCTTCAGCTAAAACTCAATTTTCACAGGCTAGCCAAGTCTCATCATTGATGCGACGATGATCAAACGGCATCTCTACGGTATATTTGTTTCTTAAAAATATCTTTCATCATTTAAAAAGTAACTAAATGTAAATTTCTAGTTCATTCCATTTAACAAAATTTCAGACATTTTATTTCCTGCAATTTGTTTTAAAGGCGAGTGCATTTTAATATTAAACATTTGTTTTTACTATTATTTATATTCATTCACTTAAAATTAGATAATTATTGTAATGACAATAGGGAATTATGCACCAGCTAAAACCGAAAGAAAAGGCATCATGCTGTTCCCAACAGATTGAAGCCTTAAAACGGGATTAACGAAAAAAAAATTAAAATGGTGGATCGGTACATTCTCACAGGCCTCTCACTGTGACATAAAATTAATGCTTCTTGGACACACCTTTTGGTTGGTGATCCGCCAAAAAACCATGGAAAATACCCAACAAAATCATTTAGAATAATTGAGCGTTTTTTTTTGTTTTGTTTAAGATTTAAGCATAGTTGACGCTGCCCAGGAGGAATGCGCGCGTAATAAACGTAATATTTTAAAATGTTAGATAATAGAAAAATTTTAATAACTGTTGAAAAATACTAACCTCGACATCTCTGAAATGATTCCACAGAACCCATCAATTTATTTACAAGATGTATTCGTCTCAACGAGAGTACGTCGACGATCAATACATGTAGAATCCATTGGCTTTTGTTCGTTTGAATAATATGGCCAATGGGTTTATTCTTAGAAAAAATAATATCTCCTAAATGGCTTAGTTAATAGTCATAAAAATTCGCTAGTCATAATTTAAAGAAGCCCCTGCGTATTAATTTCATTTGGTTTGGCTGCTTGCCGTTTCGGAAGAGTTACAGCACAATATTTGGTCACATGCTTACATAAAGTGTAAATTCTATTACGAAACTCCTTAAAACGCGAAATTCCTTATAACGCAAAACTCTCTGTAAACGTAAACATTACTTGAATTTGGTTGGTTTGCTTTAAAAAAACTCATGCATTGATTCACTCTGTAACGAAACGGTCGCTCCCTAAAACGAACCAAAAAAATAAAAAATAAAAATTGCGTTCAACGGCGTTCGGCGCCACATTTGTACAAGAATTTATTGAAAAACCTTTATTAGATGTACATAGGTTGGTTTAGTTGCTAGACAATTAACCCATATCGGTCATATTATCAGTCATATTATTAATCGTAAGTTAACATCCTATCAGTGAACTTGGCTAGTAAAAGAAAAGCTTTATATGTAAGAGGAAATGACTTCAATCAGGGATGGGTAATTTTTAAAATACGTATTTTGAAATACAAAATATATATTTGTATTTTGTATTCCAAATACCTTTAATCGACAGGTATTTTATTTTGTATTTGAAATACATTTTTTGGTAGTATTTTGTATTTTAAATACATTTTTGAACTCAAAATACATTCTTAACGTTTTTTCCGTCTATCACCTTTTCCCACAACCATAATATTTCGTTTTTTCTCGTACCGTCTTCGTCTTTTATCACTACCGCTCTCGCAACTAAATGAAAAACTAATGAAAAAACTAAAACTGTATGCAAAATAATCTATATATATATTTTGGTATGTCCGTCAGTCTGTCAGTCAGTCAGTCTGTCTGTCATGAATGGAAAATACGCACTTTTCATTGGCAAGTGAAACAAGTGACGCGAGTGACGCAACAAAAGTAAGTGATGCAACAAAGTAAATGACGCAGCAAAGTAAACAATTAAAAATCTCTTTTCTTTTTAACAATAATAATATAACACATAAAACAGTGTTGATTAATATTAATTAAACTGCTTTATCACGCAATGTCTTAAATTAAACTGCTTTATCACGAATTTCGTTAAAATTTTCAAAGTTTTAAATTCGGAGTTTTCATTGGCTCTTCAGACCAGTGACCAATAATAAGTCGTTAATAATACTACTTCAATTCTACGTGTGGGAGATTCGAAAAATAGCTCAATAACTGTTTGATGCATGTAATAACTAATTCTAAATGAATATCTATTAATAATGGTTCTTAATGAACAGGGTTATGGCGCCGACGAAGCGAAAATTTCAAACAATCGCGGAGCCTCCGCCTCGGAGGTCGAAGAAGCCTTTGCGAGTCCAACGGAGTATGAAAGCCGACAGGACCGAAAAAGGCGTTCGGTTACGCGTCAAAGGGGCCGACATAAAGCGCGTGTACGCAATGCAGCTGCTCAAGTCGGAAGATGAACATGTTTCGGATTGTCAACGCAATTTGCTTCAACAACGAAGCAGCAAAGCCCAGATACACGAAGCTGTTGCAAATATCGAAGATATCCAGCCTTGAACTTGATTGGCCACTTGGCTGCTGTATGTTCTCACTGGAAAAAGTGCCGGCGACTGTTCGATTGGAAGGCAAAATTGCCCTGGCAACGGCAACGAGTGGAATTGCAGCACTTCAATTAATGGTCGGGCGAACGGCACATTCAATGTTCAAGCTAGACCTGATCTAAATGTAACTTTTTCTGTAATACTCCCATTCAATTGCAGCATGCAGAATTGCTATGTAAAGGCAGATTCTGGGCAGATTTAGAAATTACTAAATATATTTCTTTTCGTATAATCTATGGGTGTTTAACATTGCTTATTGCCTCTGCTCGGTTGCACCGGGCACAACCAACGCCTCCTACATGTATAAAGAAAGCCTCCGCACTGAAACGTCATACATTGTTACATCATCATACTTCGTCCTTTGTTAACCGCATTTCTACCAATAATAAGCTCTAAATTTGGTCGACTTATGATGATGTAACAATTTATGACGTTTCAGTGCCGAGGCTTTCTTTATAATAAAAAAATCACTTACATTTTTGCAATGATGCTATTTTGGCGCGTTGGTTACATGGCGCGTTTCGACAACCTTGCTATTGTGGGTCCGAATCCTTCAGAATACACTTTTTAAACAGAAACAACTTTGTTTCCCGTCTTGGTTTTGCCTTGACAAGCTCGGCGAAGACGGGAAGGTGCGATTTTTTTTATACCATATGTTTCAAAAGTTCCCGATCGTAGAAGATGACTTTCCCTGCATGCCGTACTGTTGTGCAAGTATACTAAGGGCTGGTAGACAGGAGCCAATGTCTCTCAACCTCTTTTTTTCAATTAATAGGTGCTCCCAGTCGTTACGAATCCCGCTCTTTATTTTACATAAATGCAAATACGCGAATATGAGAGTGAAATAAAAGGTTAAAGTAAAAAATAGAAATTTTATTTATAAAACCTACGGTATACGGTATTAAGCTTATACCGGTACAGTAACAGTTTAAAAAGCGTGTATTGAGTGAAAGCAAACAAATAAAATACAGTATGCAAGAACCATAAGAGATGGTTCTCCTTTGGTGTAACCTACATGTTCCGTTCCTTTGGGAATGTAAAAATAAAATAAATACATTTGAGAAACTTTTCCACTATGTAAAACTGATTTTATGTAATTTATTTCAGCACATGGTTTATTTTAGTTGTTGGCCAAACATTACTGCTGCTGTCATAGGTTAGGCTTTCCCTACATACAGAAGAGGCAGTTCGGGAACTTTTGAAACACACGGTATATGTCCGTCTTCACCGAGCTTCAACATTTACGTGACGAATTTGAAGATCGTAAGCATAAGACGGGTGGTTTGAGCATTGTTTTTCGACGGCACAGAAATATGCCACCCTTGCGTTCCGTACGGAAACATAAGCACGTAGTGCAGAGGATCAAATCAAGGGTGATTTTCTAAAAACCGACGAACTCTACTTTCTGAGCGCTGGCGCAAAATAGTATCACGATATGCACTGATTCCCTGCCAGATAAAAAAACACAACAACGTCCGAAGTTGTCGGTAAATTGTAGAATCGACGGTCATTACGTTGAATGTTTTGAGTATTAAACAATACACCAGACAATTCCGAATAATCATGTTCAATACAAGCTACAATACTCAGCGGGGATAACGCAGGCAATTCGTTTTAATACCAAGAATACCGTTACACACGACTGATCATTTTGTAGTTCAAATGTCGACGATCTTCCGTTCTCCCATCTTATGCAATGACAATTAACAAGTCCCGGGATCAAACCTTAAACAACATTGGTATATACCTAGAGTAGATAGATACTGATAGACCGCCTTCGTTTTGCCTTGAAAAGCTCGGCGTAGACGGGCATCTCAGCTAGTTAATTTTTAAATTAACATAACATTTTGCGATTTTTATTTCTAGATAAAGATGTTTTTTTTTTTTGCATTTATACAAAAGTATTTTGAAAAGTATTTGTATTTTAAAATTACATATTTTGTATTTTGTATTTTTCAAATAAATTTTACAAATGTATTTTGTATTTGGTATTTTTAAAGAAATACCTTATGTATTTTGTATTGTGTATTTTGTATTTTTACCCACCTCTAGCTTTAATACACTCACTCACCAAAAGTCATGGCACACCTGCCTAATAACGTGTTGGGCCCCGTCTGGCCCGGATAATGGCAGCAACCCGTCGTGGAAGAGAATTTACCAGTTCTCGGAACACATCCACAGGCACTGCAAGCCATGCCGCCTCCACTGCACTCCATAACGATGCTGCATTTGCCAGTTGTATTGGTGACGACCTGACAGATCGTTCGATGACGTCCCAAAAATATTCAATGGGATTACAATCTGGGGAACGTAGAGGCCAAATCAGTGTCGTAAAGTCGGTAGCATGTTCCTCCAGCCACTGCCGTGTCATAAGAGCCGTGTGCGGAGGCGCATTATCTTGCTGGAAGATGCCGTCGCCCGCTGGGTAAAAACAGTTCATGAAGGGGTGCAATGGTCCCCAAGCAGATCGACGTAGGAAGTAGCACGCAGAGTGGATGTCAGATGCACCAATGGGCCCATTTCATCCCACGAGAAAACACCCTAGACCAGTATGGAGCCTCCAGCTGCCTGAGTGGTCCCCACCTGACAAGCGGGGTTCATGGCTTCGTGTGGCCTGCGCCAGACACGGACACGACCATCGGCCCGATACAGCTGAAATCGTGACTCGTCGGACCAGGCAACCCTTCGCCAGTCCTCAGCTGTCCAATGTCGATGTTGGTTGGCCCAGGCTAGGCGTTACCGACGATGTGCAGCTGTCAAGAGTGGCACTCCTCGTGGCCTCCTGCTCCCAAAGCCTGCAGCTGCCAAGGTTTGCCGAATTGTCGTCACGGAATATAGTTGTGGGGCGTCTCTGGTTGTACCGCATGGTGATTTGGCCCGCTGTGGCCCTTCGGTCAGCAGTTGCAAGCCGGGTGACCCGGCGAACACCTCTGGCATCGAGGAGGCGTGGGCGGCCCGTTCGCTGTCCGACATGGGTTGTAACCCGTCGTTGGGTGTACTCTCCATAGACCCTTGCAATGGTTGTGCGGGAAAATTGCAGGTGTTGGCTACATCTGATATTGAGGCACCCATCCGTCTGGCACCAACAATCATCCCCCGTTCAAATGCGGATAGCTCTCAGCGTGCTGCCATTTCTGCAGCTAGTTTTGCTTACAATTATTGTGTGATATAATGGAGTCCTGTGCACCTGCATTCCGAGAATGGAAGCAGCGGGATCTGTCTCATTTCGGACAGGGAACCTGATTGGAGGGGTGTGCCATGACTTTTGGTGAGTGAGTGTACGTGCTATCGAAGGTGAAAAGAGAAGAGAAAAGGGTGAAAAGAACTGTGGCTCCTACGTATATAAAAGAACAAGGGGAAAAAACTGAAGGCTGAAATGGAAGCAAGTTCTTTTATGAAATTATGGATGCCAAAATTTGAACACCTGGACCAAGCCTTGGTTTCTTTATAATGTACCAATCACTGGTCTCCTGTATGATAGTGCCTGTATAATTACATTGTATTAACAACGGAATCCTGTATAGCGGCAGACTTTTCAACCGAATTGGGGATCCCTATCGACTATAACGACCGATTTTCGATGATGGTGCCGGGGACGGCAGAAGTGAAGGTATCCGTGGGAAAGATCTCCCTGGACTCGCATTTTTGAGAGTTTAGTGTTTAAGAAACAAAACGTTTGGCACGTATACAGGGTGTCTCACCTAAAGTGAACCAATAGCCAACTTCTAAACTACAAATCTGACAGAGTATTTTCAATGAAGAATTATTGTACTTTTATGTGAGAAGTTTTTTATTGTGTATACCATTTCCAAAAAAAAAGACGTCATTTTCGAATATGAAAGTCAACATTGAAATGTACAATGGAAACCCCTATTTTTAATAGTAATTTCAAGTTGTACACAACATTTGAGACATATTGCTGTCTATTTTATAATCCACTGTGTCTAGAACAATTTTGTACACAATTCTCTTCAAGACAGATTTAAAAAATCTAAAGAAATTTTAGCTCGCATGTTAATTTTAGTCTTGTAGGCCCATTTAGATTAAATTTCAAAATACGAGGGTTGGGGCATAAGTCATGGCAACTATTTTTTTTCTCAGAGCTAAGGGATGGTATCATAAAACGTCATATGTCTCAAGGAAGCTGTGACTGGTAGTATGTTTCCACAAGATTAGATGGCTCCGTGAGTTCCTGATGTTGCGCAGAGAGCAATGTTAAATCAGTTCTCAGTCAACCGCCGTGCAAGGTGGATGTAACCCGAGTTGAACAACGCTCGTATATCAAAACAGCCGTTCACTATTTTGATTTCTGCTACTTATTCTAGAAAATGAAATCTGTAATCATGTTCCAGAATAAATTTTCCAGAAGCATGAAACGTATGAAACATTACAGGCTTCATGATTCCAGAACATGAAACCTGTAATGTTGTCAACTACCTTAATAAACATGAGAAGCAAAGTGTTGGCGTGTTGTTAAATGTCCGTATATTTCACATTTTCCACCCATGCTTGAATTCTCATAAAAAAAATAGTTGCCATGATTTATGCCCCAACCCTCGTAGATAATCTGAAGTTTTTAAAAAATAGCTTTCACCACCCATACCAAAATAATCAAGCAATATAAAATCCTAAATAAAACCTGGGATATATGGGGTATTTATAATAAAACATAATTTGGAGCCATAAGTAGTGCACTCTACCAACCAGAATGACACAAAGTTTGGTAGGGGGACTAATTAAGACATCGAACGAATAATTCGGCAAAAAATTTCTGTAGTTTTACTGCCGCCGATAGAGGGATACCTGGCCTGTGCAATTGACTAACAACGACAAAAAATGAACAAAAATATGACATTTTAGTTAGCGCAAATGTCAATCGATGATCATAATTGCTATGCTGGAGCTACTGTGCCAGCTGATCTTGTATGGTTAGAAGTGGCAAAGACTTTCCATATCCAGGGTAATTTTCAGTTGTCGCGCTATTCCCCTTGCGGTGCCAATACAAGCAATAGTCCCCTCTATGCTGTTCACGTCTGTAATTGTCTGACATTGGTTTACTTTGTTTGTCAGTTTGTTTCTTCATAGATTTCAATGTGTTAACTGATAGCGGGCCCTTACACTGGAACTAGCGGTTCTAGATCCATGAAAAGCGACATCTGCATTTGACTGGTGAACAAAAAAAACCCAAAAAACTTCAGGCATGTTTGCAAAGTTTTCGCGGAGTACTTCGTCTCATGACTTGAACAGCCCTCCGTAATGGTTACGTAACAAGATGGTTAGACAAGGATTCTGAAAAAATTAGCTGGCTTTTTAATAATACCAACTCTTTGAGAAACACGAAATTTAAGGTGTCAATATGCGTGCTAAAATAACCTTGGACCTCGTACAAAATATCAAGATCATTCGCATAGCGTTTCACGTCACACATACAAGTAAATAGTTAAACTTATCTATAAGTAAATGTTAGAATTTCGAAAGAGTGAATTCTGCCATACAATTTCTTAATGCTTTAAATAGTGAGACTTGGTTATCAGTCTCGATATTTTTCAATATGCTCGCGAAAATTAACAACATGTCATCGAATCAACCTATTCCACTGGGATTAATGGTCAGTACAAAGAAGGAAAGAGATTAGATGTTAAATTCACACAATCAATCCATCTATTTACCCATGTCCCTTGGCAATTATTCCAGTTTTAGCGATAATTAATCGCCAATGTATATTTAAAAGATTCCTGTTTGTTTGTCCGCGATCCATTTAAAGTGCACAAACAGGCCGAATATAAATTTTAATGCTGTTAACATAGTCGATACAATTTTAATAGCAAACGTTAGAACTCGACTCTAGTTTGAGATCCAACTTAAAGCTCCAAAAGTTTACTTTGGAAAATTTACTAAGAAATACAAAGAATCTTGTAGCATTTACATAACTGATACAAAGTGTATTTAAAGGATGCACATTCTTTGAATGTAAAATCAAACAAGTGCATTTGTGAGCATGCTCGCACATCTAGACTGAGTTCATTTCATATTGTTTTGAACGGAAAATTGCAAAAAGAACAGAATTTAGCGATTTTGAAAGAAGTTTTAATTGGGCGCCATATTAATGGCATGTATATCCAGAAAATATCGGCTAAACATTCACGGTAAAATATATATTTTGAAGATGTCATCAGGGAATGAAGAGACAGGCATCGGAACACAAGCTCAGCAAGCTTGGACGTTCAGTACAATAGATGGAAGCTGCAGCTAGAGGTGCGGAAAACCCACAAAAAAAACAAAAAAACAAAACAAACTCTCCACATAGTGGATCAAAAATAGCGAGTTCCACTAACCACAGAGGTCACGGTGCATTAATAATAATCTACGGAAGGACAAATTATAATAATAACCTAAACAACCCACCGGTCACCCTAACAAGTCGTAAAGGACAAACACAAACATCCATGCCCCAAGCGGCATTCGAACCCGCGACTTGCTGGTTGCGAGAACGATGAGACCTGCGCCTCAGAGCTCTCAACCAACAAGTCGGCAACGGGGAAGGATCTCATGGAGTGATAATCCCGATACCCACTATATCAATTCGATGGAGGCGTTTGGGTATGATGGAAAACAGAACGCTTTTACTGTGATGTATGCTTGGTGATAAATTCAAGGTATGGGAGCATTTCTCGAGTTGATTTGGGACCTTCCCGAACTTTTTGAATCCTTCGTATAAAATTTTTTACATTTTTGAGGTCTTGTGCACCAAATATTGTTGCTAGGTTGAAAAAAATTACGTATCCCTGCACGTATTCAAACACACGCAGCGCACGTCGCATTCAGTTGATCCCAGTCTGTTAGAGTGAATCATTACGGGCGATGAAATATGGCGCTTTCTTTACTACCCTAAAAAAAGACAATCATCCGTATGGAAAACAAGCTCGCCCCTCCCCCTCCCCGACCACAGAAGTTCCGTGCTGACTGCTCCCAAGGAAAGGTCATGCTTTGGACTTTTTTGATTGCAAAGGAATAGTCCTCTACGAATTCTTACCGGTAGGTCTTACAGTTGACAAAGAAGTGTACGTGGACATTCTGCGACGCCTGCGTGAGGCCATTCGTCCCAAACGTCCACATCTTTGGATCTGCGTCGGAAGCTCTGAATAAGGTGGCAAACAAAGGTCTACAGCCCAGTTTCAACAAAATATATGAACGTTGGTAAAGGTGTATAGTTGCCAAAGGGTGCTTAATATATGCTGTGTCCCATACTTCTTTTTTTCCGAAGTAAAGTTTCGGGAACTTTTTGAACTTATCTCGTATATATTTTGGATACCAGTGTTGAAAAAAATTCAACGTTGCCTAGCGGCTATTCTAATAATCGTTTCCATTGTAGTAACATGCAAACTCGAAATTGTATAGAAATATTTATTAGAATAGCCGCGAGGTAATGTTGAATCTTTTTTTTCCACATTGATGCAAAATAAACCTATGCGAATACTAAGTAATCCCGGATTACAGTACACAAAAAATATTAAAATTTCTTGAGAATAAGAAGTAAAATTGTTTTCTTTGACTGTTTACTCCCAAAATAAGCTACTTAAGGGATGCGATATGCTTTCTGAAAGCTTGCCATTGCACTTACTTACTTTTTTAAATCCGCTTATCCGTTAGGATCGCGGGGGCAGCAGCACAATGGAAGATCTCCAGTGCTCGCGATTTTACGCCATCAGGCGCATGTCTTCAATGTAATGCACAAGCGACTCTAACCCAGATTTTACATGTAGTCTAGGCTGATCCCTTGGTCTCTTACTCATCGGCTTGGGATTCACAGGATCGCATTAACGATGAAGTTGCCACAATCGCTGCGCCATGTTAAGTCATATTTGCAATGATACTGTACTGTCACGCGAGGAAGTCACATAAACCATCTCTGTCAAAACAAAAAAAATCAGAGTTTACTACACATTTAATTTGCATTCTACGATCAACAGGATAACTTTTTGAACCCAGGGAATACTTTTGTTGACTCACCCTGTGATGCAACAATATTTTTCTATTTACAAAATAAAACTGATTGCCTATTTAAAACATCCGATAGCTAATTATCAAACTGCTAAATAATACGGTTCTTCCAAAAATTTGACATTTAATGTTTAACTATCGGGTTGTTTCATAATTATTGACCGATTCCGTCAAGGTTAATTTACAGATCTGGTTACTAGCACGCATTAGTTCAGAGTGAGTCCAAGTCCTGAAATCAGTCTCGGTGTCTCAGTGGTTGTGTGATCACCTCTGATGCCCGAGGACGCGGGTTCAACTCCGGGCGAGGACGACGAGGATCTTTTCAGGGGGAAAATCCTGAGATCATGCACTTCCTTCGGAAGGGAAGTAAAACTGTTGGTCCCGTGTAGTCGTTTGCCGACTGCACGTTAAAGAACCCTTGCGAGCAAAATTTGCGGCCCCTATAACGCCGTCCTGAAATGACCATGGCAATTGAAAAGGGCATTAATTACTAAAATCAACCAAACCAAATGCTGAATAAATTATATCAGTCAGATCAAAGCAGTTTGTGACGTGGTGGAGCAACGCGATGTAAGATTACTGATTTTGTACGAATTCAAACGTGGAGATAATGTGTCCGAAACAGTTGCAAATATCAATAAAGCGTGAGGTGCTGGGAGAACGAGTGAAAGAATTGTCCGAAAATTATTTTCAAAGTTGACGTCGAGCATGAGCCAGGACTCAGTCGTCCGGGGTTTTGCGTATCACGGAACAGTTAAGGTAGAAAGTCAAAGCAAATTAAACGTCCACATTATGTGAGCTCAGTGTCAAACTTCTTGTATTATCGGCGCAATTTGCAGACATCTTGGAAGCTATGGGCAAGGCTAAAAAATAGATACAGCAGCAGACACGGCATCTGGAAACATGCATTGCCTTTCAAAGATGTGAGGCTAGCGCTCCCTTCTTTCTGCATTGGATCCTTACGATTGACGAAAACTGGATGCGTTATGACGACAAGAGAAGGTGAAGGCACAGTGGCTCAATAAAGAGCAACTGATGAAACAAATGTCCAAATTCGACTGCCAAGATGGGTGTGGTATAAGTTTTTGCCGCATGGCCAAACAATCTCAACTGTCGTGTACTTTAGCCAGCTGGACGAATGTATCAGAAATTAAGCTACAAACAATCATAGCTTATCAATCGTTTGGATCCCATACTCCTTCATGATGGAGCACAACGACATAAGTCTGTTGGAAACATGTATCTTGGAGTACGAGGTCCTCTCTCACAGACTTTGGCACAGGGTGTCCTAGAAAGGACTGACGGTTTTTAAAATGGAATAACAGGCAAATGCTGACCGTTATTAAAGTAATTCTTGCAGCAGAATAATGTGTGAGGTCTGTAATTTGGTTTGGTACGTTTCTTTGTGTTTTGCAAACCGATCTTTTCGGACTGCGCGTAATGATATTCTTAACGGTTTGCACGTTTGGTGGCGTCATGGCAACACTATCGGTTCGTGCAAATTTCTCGTAAAACTACTTTATTGTATTCGGATGAATTTGCGGGTGAGTTGGTGAGCATCCTGTACTTTCACATGTTTCGCCATGTGGATCACTTTTTCAGGGGCAAATGCTTTACTAACCATGATTCTGTAATTTATGCTGTGAGCGATTTCTTAGGTCAATGAAGTTTCGTCACATGATAGTGCTGGCAGGGCAAAACTATGAAGACCCACTTGTAGACAGTCGTGCAGATCTTGATATGGCAATAGATGAAGAAAGCACACCACCAAAATTTTTTTGCCTTGATGATAAACCACTGTGAAGCTGCTGCCGTCGAGGCATTTTGGACTGAACTCACATTGAACACAAGAGTATTGCTGCCGAGGGCAAAAAGTCCAAATATTCCTCAATATACAGGGTGTCCAAAAAGTCTGGTAACATGGTAGATATCTCGGAAACTAAGCATTGTACGAAAAAATGTCCAAAATCAAAATTGAATTATTTCGCGGGGGAAATTCATTAGCCAAAAAATTAACCCTGTCCCCCTTTGTGAGGGCGGCTGGG
>JAHWFO010060973.1:1228467-1241993 GCA_023313115.1 Rhysida immarginata | reverse complement strand
GACGTCGTGTAGTTTTGGAAATGGAAAGCTTGTGTTAAAGACGCACAGCTAATGTAGAAACCGTTGTCATAGTTAATTCCTTAAATATAAGACTTTAATTGAACTGGGAACTTTGCCGAATGTGACTTTCTAAAATTACCTGTATTTGTCAATTTAATGAATTGCACTTGATTGGACAATGAACTTTGCTTGTGCGCCGTTGTGATTCTATTGTCAGCGCTTGTGCAGAATTGGCAGGATGTGTTACCCTATTTTTATATGCTAACCGTACTTGAGTTATTTTACAATATGTGCATTTGTACTTAAAACGTATTTACTGTATTATCATATTGTGTTCAGTTATCGTTAACAGATTGGTTTGACCGTGGCGATATCATTTTTAGCTCGACCCAGTTAATGTGCTAACGATAAGTTTCCCTTATCTTTTGTGTGATTTACTTTAAGATATATTTATATATATATTTAAATCTTGTGGTGATAATACATGTTGATTTTTGAGTAAACATTGTTTTTGCTTAAATATTAATTACTTGGCAATTATCTATTTGAAGCCATTTATTATCTATAAGCTTTGTGTTATTTGATATTTCTTAAGCATAGCTTTGTAGATGTTTGATTGTTTTATGCTTCAAGAACTTAGCTTTTAGAATGTGAAGATATTTCTATGCTAGTTTAAGTGAAACTAGATACTTGTGCTTAGCTTGTATGCTTTATAGTTAAGCTTAGATATTATTCCATTTTGAAGTGAGATATGGTCTCGTTAATGCTTTTTATTGGTTGTGAGGTACCGGCTTGGATTCCTCACGTAATTGACCATTTTACTTTGTTTTAATAAACTTTACTATTTGCTTTCTTTTAATTTTGTGTGCTGTTGCATGTTATTAAGACTTCCACTGCGTTGCTCCTAAATTCAACTTTAATACATGTGACATACAGCTTTTGCTGCCCTGCACCGGGAAAATGGTCGTAAATCAAAGGGTATTTTCAGCTTAACATATCCACAATCTTGAAACAATATTGAAAGGAATATTTCTGTGGCGACAGGGAAAGGATTTCTTTCCTATTTCTTACACCTCTTATTGTAATCAAGAAATCAATAATAATTAGATCTGTGGGTAAGAGAGAAATCTCTTCTTTCCCTGTAAGAGAGAGCAATAATGTTCTCCTTTATTGGTCATAACTCAGAAATTTATCAATTTATTTATTGATGAAGGAAAAAGGTTTTAAGCAAATCCGTTCACAAGCATGAGATATAATTCAAGAGCTCATAATATGGGAATTCGAGAGATATTCGAAAAAAGTGAATATTCAATTTAGAGGAATTCGACTGTCCAGAATTCACTGTGCTTGTTATTTGCCAATGTTCGCAGTTAATTCTATTCAAAATTAAACAAGATAAATGAAACAGAAAAAAATGGACCAGACTGATCAGACCTGTTAATCGCGGAGATTTGAATTAGAAATATATTTTTGGCTTAGTTGCATCTCAAGTGGAATGAAGTACTTACTGCCGAGAGATTTTGAAAATAATTTTCAAACAAATTATAAAAAAAAATCTTGAAAAGGCACCAGTAATTAAACGCCTCCACAGTTTCTTTTATAATTAGCATGCCAACCATTCTGAGATAGCATAATCTCCATTACTACTTAATTCACGTCCTATCAACATGCGGCAACAATGAGAAAGGAAATTATGTCATAATTACGAGACGGCATCTTTTGAAAGTGAGCAATCACGGAATCGACAAGCGAGCACATGCAACATAGAAAGAAAGCCAGAGCACAGAAACGTCATGCATTGTTACATCATCATAAGAAGTTATTGTTAATCGCATTTCTACCATGATCATTTACATGCCCTAGATTATGACTTATTATGATCATGTAACAATGTATGACGACGTTTCAGTGCGCAGGCTTTCTTTCTAGGAGATGTTAGCACATGGGCTGTTATTAGACGGTCGGTCCGTACTTGACATCGAATCCGAAGTCATACAGCTATCAGGTATGTTTCAAGGACGTCAATACGATATTTTTGTATTGTAAGCTGATGATAAATTTCTAAAATTTTGCACAATATTATTAAATTTTGGCACGTGTTCAATTATTGAATCTGGCTTGATATCAGAACCTCAGTAGTTGAGCAGCTTCATTCAATTACTGGTTTCCACGCTAATTCAGGTGTTGAACAGGAGTGGTCAACTAGTAGTTCTAGAAAAAAAATTACAAAAAGATAGAAAGAAACAGAGACAAGAAAGCTCAACAACCAAAGAGGCCTGCAACAACAACATGATGATTCTTCTGACACAGCCAACTCTGAAGTCGATGACCCAAAATATGATAATGACCTATCATACAGGAATTATTACAACAGCTGAGAAAAAACAAGATGCTCCTGGCTCTACGTGCGCTATGAAAATACAAGAAATACCAACTAGCCGTAGTGTTTTGTGGGTCAAAGTATATGCAAATGCAAAATGATTCAATGGAAGTGAAATTTCTTCGGAAAAGAAACAAAAACACATTCAAATGGCCTGTTGTTGATATTGACACCATTGATGACTGAACGTGTAATGCCTCAGCCAAAAGCTGTATGTAAAATTAACGCTTGCTTGTTTTACACTTCCCGTACATTTTCCTTCATTGAATATTATGATTATGAATCTCTTAATTACTGGTTCCAACGTGTACCAACACTAAAACCTGCTGTTATACTACCAGTTCATTTTTACATTTTAATTTCAAATATTAATTATGCTTATATGTCCATATATCATGATGTTTGCCCATCTCTAGGGACTCAATAAACAGAACAAAATTTAGTATGTAATTGTCTCTAGACAGCAATAATAGTTTATTAGGCAATTTTTTCTCTTAACTGTTCAACTACAAAGGTTGAGTCAAAAGTAGTGGCCGATCATCGCGCAAACTTTTAAATGGGCACCAGACAGGAACCACTCACTGCTAATCTTCAAAGTAGAGTCCATCATGCTCGATGGTCCTCATCCAACGATCAGCCAGTTGGCGGATGCCCTCGCGAAACCACTCCTCTGGTTTCTGGGCGAAAAAGTCATGCACGGCGTCTTCCACCTCACTGACATTGGCGAAGCGCCGTCCACGCAGGAAGTGCGCCATGGACCGGAAGAGATGGTGGTCGGAAGGTGCTAGGTTGGGGCTGTATGCTGGATGTGGCAGAACCTCGATTTTTTTCTAGCAGTTGACGACACACCTTCACCCGTTGTTGTGCTTGCGCGGGCGTCAGCTCCTGGGGCACAACTCGGCAGCTCCTGTTGACCTTTCCCAAGGCGTGTAGATGTCGAACCACACTCGCTTGTGATGTCCCGATGTCCGCCGTTAGTCTACGGGTGGTGCTGCCTAGGTTGGCTTCCACTTGTTGCCGTAGGACTGCGTCATCCACTTCCTTGGGTCTTCCGCTCCTTGGCGCGTCTTCCAGACCCATGTCTCCAGACGAAAAGCGGGAGAACCACCATCATCCTGTCCGTTCATTGTCACACCCTGACCTTCCACCCTGCAAATTTCGGCGGCTACTGCTCGCGCATTGGTCCCCTTTTTCCAATAGTGAAGAAGGCGCCCGCGTATCACCAATTTTTCTGCCATATTTTTACACTGGCTGACGCAGGTGGCACAATGTCTATGGCATTCAAATTCGTACTGACGTTTCTTCCCACTCTTTTCTCTTAAGGCCTTTTCACATTACCATCTTTGCGAACGAAAATCGGACGAAAAAATATCGGACGGCATTTTCGCAGCCGGATGTAGCTTTCACATTACATGCGAAACGACCGACTGTCGGTTGCCTGGTGCATACGATGCGAAAATCATGCGTCCAGTTCGATTAGATATTTTTCGCAAGGGACCGATTCCACCATATGCGAGAGCCAATCAAAAATAACGGTATGCTTTTAAAGATGTTAATATTCTTTGCCTGCGTAGCAGAATACACCGCCTTGCAAACAATAAACGTTTCTTTCTTAAAATTAATGATGATGCTCGATAATCACGATACCTGACAGACATGGCAGACATGTTTGTTTTCTTTGCGCCTTTATTTGCGCAGGCCGACAGCGCTGTCAATGTGAAAGCAACCTGCGAATTTCGAACGCCTGATTCGTAGACCGTTGTCGTGTGCCAACGAGATTTCTGCCGTCCGAAATTCGGCCTATATTTTGTCGTCCGATTTTCGTTCGCAGAAGTGGTAATGTGAAACAGCCTTTAATAAACTGCGATATACCCTTGTGGTAAATGGTCTTCGTCCAGAATTCGTCAAACTCTATCCCCCCCCTCCCGAGTCGGCCACTACTTTTGACTCAACCTCTGTATTGGTATCCACACCCAACTTAAATCCTATCGAACGAAAGAAAAACCTAGACATTGCTAATTTCCCTTTGTATAATGTCTAATTACAATTGAAATCGGAACTTTAGCTGATCACTCTGGACAGAACATAAATAGCGCTTAATTTTATACTCAAGTTTGGAGATGCATTTCCGAGAAAACACTCCTAATTAGCGTCTGATTAATGAATTCCAGGATAGTCCCTTGATACCTGGGAGCAAAATTAACTTCACGAATGATTCTGAGAACTTCTGTGTTTCGATTTTTGTCCAACTACATCCTTTGCATATATCTCAATACGACTCTCATGGTCCCCACCCTCCCACTCTAACTAAAGCATAGACACTACAGAAGAATATGCTAAGTCCATATTTATCTTTCTGTAAGGACGGAAATGAAATATATCTTCCCTATGGGCCTCCTTAAATAAGTTACTCTTTTTTTTTAATTTCTTTATATAAACTTTTATTTTAAGCGAATATTGGCGAATAACAAATACAGTAAAGCCAAATTCTGGACAGTCGAATTCTCCTAAGTCGCATATTCACTTATGTCAAATATAATATAGAACGTTTAACATGTCTTTAATCCTATAAAATTTTAGACTACCCGTTTCACGAACATAAAACGCAGTCCTCAGGCATTCAGTTGGTTTTGTCACGCATTGATGTGGTCTTAATGGTGGAGATCGTATTCATTGACAAGCTTCAATGGCCGATCCGCAAACCCCCTTGGGAGTAATTGATTTGAATGCTCCTAAAATAAAAAAACTTCAAAACTGCGCTCAACTTTAAAACTTTAGTAAAACGAGACATTAATAGAAATTCGAAGCCAAACTTGTTGAAAAGAACAGTCTAGTTTCTTACTGGTACTCTATTCAAAATGACAAAGACTTGAAGCGAAATTGGTTTCAGAAACTTTACAAAATGAACAAAGCTCGGTTTCAAATTTAAAAAATATAACGACCACATTAAAACAGATATGGATTTTTTTCAATAATGAAAAGCCATTTTTAAGTCAAATTGTTAAAGTTAAGACATCGCTATATGATGGGCCCTATCCTGTAACAGTCTATAAGGATTTTATCATATAAGCTTATTTTTTTCTATTACGAGCTATCTCAATGTTAGATCATGTCTAAACAATTATTTATAACAGAAAATATTATTTTTAAAAATTAAATTAGGCGATATTTTAGGAGACAGTATTGAATATTTACAAATTACGATCAGGATTCGCTAAATTAAATACTAAGTGATTATATTTATTTATTAATTGCAATGCAATTAATCTCAAAAAAACCTCCCTTTGCTTTTATTATGACCTCTACTCTCCTAGGAAGACTTTCCACCAGATTTTGGTAGAAAGCTTCAGAAAATTTCCTCTATTCTTCCCGAAGAGCATAGATGGGATTTATAGGCGCAGCTCAAATTCATCCCATAATGTTCAATGGGATTTATATCGATGCTCTGTGCAGGCCAGCCTATTTCTTCAACTTCTGTCTCAAATTATTCCTCCACAAACCCTTGTTTTGTGAAAAAGGAGTATTGTCATGCAGTTATAGGAATGGTCTAATCCCAAACTGTTGCAAAAATGTTGGCGTGCAGAATTGTACAAAATATCAAAGTAAATAAAACAATTTCTCTTCGTTTACAGGGTGTCTTAGACCTTTAGGGTTAAAATTCACAGATAACAGAGGACTCTAATCTCAGTATTTGGAGATAAGGAACCAACAGCCGGAAATATAGAGATCTTTCATGTTTCAGGCACCATGAAATCGTGAAAGAGTAATACGCGTGAGAGAGACGTTTTTGTAAGCTGCTTTTGCTTTCAGAGCGAACACCAATTTTTTTTTTTCATAAACAACTTACACCTCAGAACAAATGTTCAAAATTGCGACCACCTTACAACGGCGCATGAAATTTTGCCGCACTCTTTCAAATATCCCTGGTATCTGTTATAAAGGAGATGGACAGCTTGAATCTTGACAAGCAGTATCGTATCGTATGTTACAGGAGTTTCATACACTAACGACTTGATGTGCTTCAATTGGAAAAAAATCCAGGAGAGCAGACGAGTGAGATCCGGTGATCGCGATAGCTACGGTACAAGACCCACGCTTCCTTTCGATCTGATGAAAATCTCATTTCCAGGTGCTCCGGTCATCAAAACTGAGGTGAGCTGACGTACCGTCATGTTGCAGCCACATCCTCTCGCGGATAAGAAGATCTCGTGGCACCTGAAATAAGGAATGGTTCTCTATCTCAAAATACTCAAGTTTACGATCCTCTACCATCTGTAGGATTTTAACACTAAAGGTTGGAGAATAAGATGCCAAGGACTAAGGTAAGTTAAAGACGTTAGAGTTTCTGGTGATGAAACAAGTTGGCCCAATTCCAATCAAGGAAGTGAGTACCATACCGCCTCATTTTTTTGGAACTCTGTAGCAATTGTTTCAACTGAAGACTTACGATTACACCTAAGTTATATGTTAACACTCGATATTCTTTGTAATTTTCTTTGGCCTACTACTTTGCGGTTTCACTGATGTTGTTTTTTGAGATGTCTATTTGACAATGATGCGACCGACGGTTGAACGGGTATTTGAAGAATGACAGACATATTGCATAGGTGACGTCCTATGATGATACCACGGAGCATTGTTGAGCGATACATACTGCATCTATATGAATCACAAATGAGTTCAGGAAGGATATGTATCTATTTATATTAACTTAGACATCAAAGACATAGACATTAGGACACATTAACATTGCTTTGGAGGGATGTCTAGAAACCTTTGATCACATTGCTTATCATAAGGCAACACTTTTGTGATTCGTATGATCCTTCAAATACACTGAACGGCCAGATTAATATGACCACCCTATCAGTATTCGTTGGGCCACCTTTTGCCTTCCAATACTGCGGCGATTCTTGGTAATAACTCCACGAGATATTGAAAGCTGATGCGAGGAATCTGACATCATGCCTGATGAATATCACTGTCCTGTTGTGTGAAATTTGATGATTGTGGTACCAGCTGCCTGATGGCTCATTCAACTTCGTCCCACAAATGCTCATTTGGATTGAGATCTGGTGATTGTGGGAGCCACCTAAGCAAGGTAAAGCCTCCCTCATGTTCTTGAAACCACTGCTGCACAATACGAGCACCGTGGCATGGCGTATTGTCTTGTTGGAAGCCATCTCCATTGGGATACGCTATCAACATGATAGGATGAACTTGATCAACAACGATACTTATGTATGTTGTGCTATTCAGACGTTGTTCCACACGAATTAAAGGGCCCAAATCATGCCAGAAAAACATCCCCAAACCATAACACTGCCCCCACCAGCTTGAAGGGTTGTACTCTTGAATGTAGGGTCCATGCTTTCATGCTGTTTCCGCCAAATTCTCATTCTGCCATCCGCATTATGTTCCTGGAAACGTAATTCATCGGACCACATGAGTTTTTTCCTAATGATCGTCTGTCCGATGAACGAACAGTGCGTTCAGAGATCATTTGAGAGGATCCCTGATTAAGATCTGAGGTAATTTGATGCACTGTTGCCCTTCTGTTGTTTTGTACCAGTCTTGCCACTCTCCGTTCTGCCCGAACATTGACTGGCCGCTGACGTCTATAACTCGCACGTTCAGGCCCAGTTTTCCGACTGACAGTCCAGTCTTTAAGCAATTTAACAGCAGCTGCACTTGAACACGTAACGAATGCAGCTGTTTTGCTGATTCTCGCTCCATTGCTCCGAGAGCCAACGTTGAAAGGCTGTTAAATTGCGTCGTTTACCCATACCTTCAGAACAAAATCACTTCTACTGTCGTGGTAAACAACCTGCTTCTCTATTTATAATGGTCCTCTAGAGAACTTCAGCACGAAATCATAGCTAATTTGCCGACAAACGTCAGGTGGGCATAATAATCTTGCCACTCAGTGTATTTTTTATGTGATATTTTGAATAACTCCATGATAATTACAAAGTAGAAAACGGAAGGAAAAATTCCACGACATGGAATCGAACCAGGGATCATGCCCTTTCACAGGCACCGCTCTTACCAATTGAGAGCGGTGCCAGAAAAAGGCATGGTCCCAAGTTCGAGTCCAGGTCCCGGAAATGTTCTTCCTTTTTATATTTGTAATTAAGATATGTTTGAAGAGTTTCTTCAGTTTAATTATTATCTTCTCTTTGAACTACAAAGTAAATTTTCAAGGCCTGTCCAGCGAGTAAGTTCCAAATTGTATCTATATAAATAAAGAGGAACCCTATTAGAAATTTCTTTATTATGATAGATTTATAAAAAAATTTTAAAAATTGCTCGCAACATAAACGCTTCCTGAACTGAGACACTTAGAATTAAGACATTTTAACCTCATATAATAAATAATAACGTAATCTGAGGGGCTGTTTCTTTTTGACTTCTGACTCGCTCCTGCAAGCGCATCTTTATTCACGTCAATTTCACGGTTGATATTCCTCAGTAGAAATTACTTTCTGGACACGACTGGCTCATATATATTTTATCATTACGATATTAAAAAATAGGAGGTTATAAATTTTGTATATACAGTTTTAGTTAAGGAATACGATATATGAAATTTGTTTAATGCCATCATTACCTGTTTTGAGGCGATTATCCAAATTCGGAAACGTTGCAAGAAACGAATATAATGAGGCAATAAACCAGTGAATCGCGTAACTCTTCATTTTCAACTTTGTAAAGAGAATAGGATATTTAAAAAATTCAATATTCTGCCGAAAAATTTAAAAACGTTTTTGAACGAAAATGAAACTGTCCGAAACGAGAGCAACAATGATGGCTCAAGTACTGTAATGGTGACATTATCAACTATGTTCACACAATAATTGTCACGCGGCTCGTTAAAAAAGCGATCGCGGAAGTAAATTTTTTTTATTCAGCAACAATCAAAGATCACTTTTTGTGAAGAAAAGAGTACAGACGAGCGGTAATACGACTTTGGAAACAAAGAGAGAATAAGACACGGCGAAAGAAGACAGTGAAGCCATTCCAGACTAGATGGAAAAGGCTTCTGAGTTCCATATTTACATAGAATATCAGAAGTAAGAATTTTTTAAGTTATAAAAATATTTCTGATAGAGCGAGAATGATCATTATTCCTAAATAATACGACACTTCATTGTAGCTATAATAAAAACATAGATTAACTTAAAAAAAAATGGTAAATAAGACCAAAGGAAAAAAATCTAATAACAAAACGAATATCAACCGGATGTAGATATCTCGCTAAACATGATGATTGTTAGGGGTCCAATGCCATGCTGAGTGAGCTTTAATTGTGACTAGTAAAATAGAGGGTCTTTAGAAAGGGGTTTTGGGAGGGTGGGGGGAGTGCAGCCTGATTTCTTGCGGTTTCCATTTTCTATTACTTTGTACCATACAAGGTGAGACCGGATAGTTCGGTGAATGACTCGGAAAAACAAGCGGGGGTAGGTATTTCAAAAATGATACTATCCTTCAAAGTAAGCCCTCATGTGCCACAATACACTGTTGACATCATTCGTACACTGTTTCATAGAGTGTGAAAAATCCTCTTTCGGTACTGCTTGAAGTTCCCTCGTCCCACCGTTTGAATATTCGGAACGTCCTCTCATTGTTGATTTCAAACGAGGAAAAAAGAAAAAGTCCGGCGGCGAGAGATCTGGAGAATACGGAGGATGGTAAAGTTCTTGGATCTGTTTTCGCGCGAGGCCGCACATCGCTACAAAGGTAAACACACTCCTTATTCTCCAGACCTGTCACCGCCGGACTTCTTCCTGATTCCTCCTTTGAAATCAACAATGAAAAGACACAGATTTCTCGACGTCCCGTTTATTTAAACGGCTGTGACGAGGGAACTTGAAGCAGTATCGAAAGAAGATTTTTCACACGCCATGCAACAGCTGTACGAACGACATCAAAAATGTATTGTTGCCATGGGGGTTTACTTTAAACAAATCGTAAATACAAAGGAGAAAAGGAAAGGAAAAATTCTGCAACCTAGACTCGAACCAGGAACCATGTCTATCACCTAGAATAACCTAGAAATTTTACTAAAAGCAAGTGATTCTCATATGAAAAATTTAGCAAGAACTTAGATAGCATACACCTATTTCTCATGCCCCACATTTTTTAATACAGGTATAACCAAATTTTAATTAATAGCGCTGCTAATTATACAGGTAAATGAAATGTATGGCATTTTTGGAGAAGTTACTCCATAATTTGGTGGCTAGAAGCAATAAACAAAAGGAAAAATTGTGATCTGGGATCGAATCAAAGTTGAGACGGCATTGCTATACGAGTGTCTGCGATAGGTCAGTTGATAAAATCGAACTGTGGTCACTGTTTCGACCCCTGGTCGAGAAAACTTTCATTTTCCATTTAGTACTTTATTCTTACTTAGTTTGTTACTTTATATCTACTTATACAGATTATACATACACTCTTTCCGCTTCTTTTTTGCATTTATTTTATTCTCTTCCTGCGAAGAGTACAATTACAACTTTAATTGTCAGAATCATTAAATTGCAACATTCTGTAATTGAATTCATTATGTACGAGAATGAGACAGTAGGAATGCAAGTGTAAGGGGAAGATTGCTGTCGATCGCTGGGTACAAAAAATATTAGTGCTATTGGTGTTGACTTTTATTTACATATAGAATATGGGATATTTTATAAGAGTTCCAGCAGTTTCACTCCTAATGGCAATCTTTATTCGTTAGTGAATACTTGATATATAGCAGGGAAATATAATTTTCTCCGTCAAAGTTCACGAATTTTCCCAGCCTTTTCAAAATTTTCCTAATTTTTCATGATGTAAATGCCAGTTAATTAAAGCTTGCAAATTATGCCTGTAAATTACCTTAAAGCCTTAACATCATATTTCTATTAAAATTTCAATAACCATTTTGTTTTCCTGGTTTAATTAAAACCCTTCTCGTTTAAAAAGACATCACTATTCGCCGTAAGCAATAATTAATGAAGAAAAGATGGTTGAACGCAAATGAAAAATATGTGAAAAAAATTCATTAAGTATAATTTTAATGATAAAAGAATTTTAAATCGCCACTATTTCACCCTAGCCTAATTACGAGACTTGTCCAAAAAAGAATGAAACATTTAATAATAAAGGTGCGCATATTTGTTTTTAGTTTTTAAAAAGAATGATCTTAAATTTGCATATAGTGCTGGAAAATATTTTTTACTTGAAAATATAAATTGTATTTAAGTAAATATTTATTATTTGAATGCGTATTTAAGGTAAATATATAAATGCAGTTCAAGTTGCTCACTATTTTTTATGAAAAATTCCTATCGAATTGTTATTCCGTTCCCATGAAAATTAAAGAAAGATGCGGAAAGTGTTTTTGAATTCGATAACTTTTTGTTAGTCAAGCACTCGAGAAGACCCATATTTTATTGTTTTACGTAATCACAATTAATAAACATAATATATAAACATACTATAATTAAACAATTATATTTATTTTAACGAAATTATAAATACTTGACACTTATTATAATGATTAATAAATTTACATACATGCATCTTGAATATTGTATACATTTTAAATTTGTACATCTTATTATTTTAAATCATTAAATTTTTTAAAGAATAATTGCAGTAATTATAAGTCCAGAATTAACCAAAATGTCAAGGGAGGTTGCAGATGCCGCCGTAGTTTCTGCTACCGCAAAGAGTTGGCCCAGTCCAAATCATGAAATTGACCTTCATACCATGACATTGACTCCTCCGAACTTCACAATCGGCACCATGCAGTCCGATTTTCCGGGCATCCGCCAGAGCTAAACTAGAGCATGTGATTACCAAAGTCGGTATACCGAGATTCAACGCTCAATAACATGTTTTCATTATTTCGTGGTCCTCTTTCGTTGAGCTTTACAGCATTTTAAAAGGCCGTTTCGTATTGGTTCTGTTCACAAGCAGCAGAACGGCCATGGAAACTTATATTCCTCAGTTCCCAACGAATGATAATTGTACTGGCTCTATTTGAAATGGCGTTTCAAAACTTTGTAGCATCTGACACACGGACTAGTATCTACGACCTCTGTCTGTCATTTTCTTTGGCCTACCATTTCACTGAGGCTACTCTTAAGATTTCCATTTGACAATGATGTCACTTAAAATTGAACATGATAGAAACTATAGAATGATAAAAATCATTTGTAGATTTCGATTTGTAGCATGATAGAAATCTCGCAACATACATAGGTGACATCCTACGATGAAACTCACCGAGCTCTGTTGAGCGATCCATACTACACCTATATGAATCACAAGTGAGTCCAGTAAGGTATGCTTCTGTCTTTGAGAATAAAAGTATAAGGCTATTTTTTAAGCTTCTGTCTATTTTTATGCTCGAAGCTTCTGTAATTACAAATACACTACCTTAAACAGGACCGGCAGAAGCGAACCTTCAAGGCCTACATTGCAGGCAGGCCCAGACGTGGGGGCGCCAAATTGCCCTCTTTTCCCATAGCCAACTTCATGTAAAAGATAAAGTAGGCCAAGCTTTTCCATTAGTTTGGAGCACCCATTCGGCTTTGCAGACTGGCACCTTCTATCTCAGGGACGGCCTGATGATCATAGACATGCAAATTAGAACACATAATATTATTGGGGGAGGGGGAGGATTCCAGAAATTTATGATCACTACTGTAGCTAGATCTCAAAAAAAAAATACTTAAGAGTGCTGACTCATTATTAAGTAGCGGAAGAATGGAGCTACTTATTGTTTTCACAATGTCCGTCCGTCCCCTTCAAAATTTCCGCATTTTTTTGTGGTAGAAGTTTGAAATTCGGAATATAGCTTATTATGGGCATGTGCACCTTCACTACTTAGTTTGGTTTTGATTGGCCTACTGGGGTCGGAGTTTTGGGGGCGGAAATTTGAGGGGACCAAAAGGTCTACGCGTATGTATACATGTAAAGGAGTGAAATTCAATATCCAGATTCCTCTAAGCAAGATCAACATTACTGTAAAGTTTGGGCCAAATTGTCCCAATAGGGTCGGAGTTGTTGGGGTGGCAGTCACTTGGTCTTAGAACTATGGCAACATAAGGCATGTGATATATCATTCGAACGGAAATGATGAGAAACGAAAGAAGAT
>JAHWFO010060973.1:1197748-1228367 GCA_023313115.1 Rhysida immarginata | reverse complement strand
GGAGGATTAATTTCTTGTTATAAGTACAATATAATTTTTGATTGTCCAATATTCTGTATTTAATTTTGCAGATGTCTTTTTTATGAAAAAATGTTATTAATCATCAGCGATGATTGATCAATTACATTAATTATGTTAAAATTGGCATTTTTTTAATATTCCTATTTTATGAACATTTTTCAAAGGCAATTGTTTCGATTAAGTCGATAGACATGGTAAGGTCATTTTCTTCTTCATACACATTTTTAATAAACGTCAGGAACAGGATACTTTTTTCAAATATTTCATTTTTTGGCTTAGATAAGTATAGATGCTAATCAATACCTATTACTGGAAAAATTATAAAAATGATGGAATTGGAAAGTTTCGGAAAAGTTTTCAAATAGCGATGCATTCCATAAATAAAAAATGGTATTCATTGCGTTTACAATGTAATGTTCAAGATTGAAGATTATCGATCCAAAAATCTTTGAGCGTAAGGTTATCAAGTTTTAATGCAATTAGGCACTTCGCTGAATATTGATGACGAGGAATGCGACATTTTAGTAGGCTGGAACAAATTGCTTACATCGCTAATGACAATGACTTAATTGTATGAGCGCTTTGGTTAAGGGTGATCTCTGAAGGCTTTTGGCCCTCTAGGTGTTCTCATCATTATCACTAAATTTTTTCCTGTAGGGCTTTATATAACATTGAATATTAATTCTTGCATTAAAAGATATTTGAAAAATAATTAATGCACAAAGCTTATAACAAACCTTCATCCACTCTTGGAAATGAATAAAAGAATGACGAGAATGGTGGATTCTTCCAAAACCTTCTTTAGTTATTATTATTAGAAAGTGAGTTATTAACTTAATCTTAGTGGCGGCATTTTTATTTCTATTCATATCTCAGTTATCGTTCAAATTCGGATCCATGTTCATATGAAATTTTTTGCTTAGAATCATCCATACTACCTCCCCTAAAAGTTTGTGACAGGGTTTCAGACTCATCCTGTATTGTGCTCATAAGCTGGGGATCGCAAATGAATCCTTGATACATAAAAAATTGTCAAATATACTCAGAACGGCTGTCTCTCTCGCCAATGTATTTCCAGATAAATTAAAAAACTTAACATTGATGGTCACAACGTTTTTAATAACCAATACTACATGTTTGTAAAATTACAAGAGGTGTTCAAACTGAGCAGCAATGCATGTCTCACATCGTCTATTCACTGAATTACTGACACGGCCAGAAATCCCTGCAATATCTTTTACATGGTCACTTGCAGGCACAATTCGAGCTAGCAGCTCCTCTTTCGAATCCACAGGAGTACCCCACACCACATTCTTCAGATGTTCCCAGCAGAAGAAATCTAAAGGGTTTAGGTCCGGCGATGGAAGTGATCAAGCAGCTGGTCCTTCTCGAACAATCCATCGTTCATGAAACTTATTGTCAAAGTGATGTCGTACCGGTGTACTGAAATGCGCTGGTGCTCCGTCGTGGTGGAACACAAGATTCTTTGGACAGCCAAGGGAACCACCTCAAGAAGTCCATTGTATGTACAGGTGTCCCACAAAGGAATCCCCAATTTCAAGAGTAAATATCTCGGAAACGGAGATCGATAGAAGAATGAAACAAGTGGCATGTTTATTTCGAAAGCCGTAAAAATCCGATACAAAAGTTTCAAAATAGTTACAAATGTTGTCGACAGGTGGCGCTGCACGCTGTAGTCGGGGTACAAATAGGCTATAAACTGTCCTTTGCGAGCAGCCACTGCAATCACATCACAATCGATTCAACATGTGCATCTTTCCAATTAGCACAGAGATAGCGCAAATGAAGAATGAAATTTTCAATAAGCTACGTACAGCGACACATGTCGGCAACATTTGTAACTAATTAGACTAGATTTTTCGAAATAAACGTACCACTTGCTTCATTCTTCTATCGATCTCCGTTTCCGAGATATTTACTCTTAAAATCGGGAATCCTTTGTGGGACACTCTGTATGATGCTTGACAAATTTTTTATGTATCAAAGATTCATTTGTGACCCCCAGTTTATCGGCAAAATATATTTAAAATAAGGTCCGCTACCACCCCTAAAGTTTGTACACAGAGTTTGTAAACACCTGTATATCTAACTTTGATGCTTTCATTGCCAATTTAATCTCAACTGAGGAATAGCGATGGATGCCAAGCTGGAATTGCCTACTGGTCATCTCCATGACTTTTCTTTATGCGTGTTAGGCAAAGCATATTTCATTTCGACGGTGATAAGGAATGGTTAAAATTTACTTTTCTAAAATGTTCGGCGATTTTTGCTAGCATCTGTTTGTGATGGGTTAAAACTGTATAAGTTGTTGTTAATTCGTCGTTTGAAAATAAATTAAAATTCTAATCTACCCTTGCAAATGACCCTGGGACAGTTATGCATCAAGCTCAGCAAGGCAGATGGATGAATGTAATTTCCTGTTATCACGGAACTAGTGAGCATGATGGGTGGGGAAGGACAGGCTTAAAATCACTTCCATCTTTCGTGATTCCAGCTTGTTGGGCCTTTAAGCCGACGAGATAATCCTGTCGTCATCAAATGTCCGCACCTAAATCATCACCTTAAGCGTAAATAAATTTCAGCGTGAAGATCCATTTTAAAAGCATTTAATAAAAAAAAGAGAAAATATTTTGTATTTTACAAAATTCTCGGCAACAATGCTTTTACTAAGGTTCTGTGCTTCTTTAATTTATTGAAAGTAAAATATTAATTTTTAAATTACAATATCAAATCTTTTGTTCGAATGTTATAAGTATACATCTATTTAAAAAAGTGTTTAAAAATATTTATCAATTTATCATACTTTAAGATGTCACATTCTATTCGTTATGTTCACTTAATCAAATAATGAAATAGTTCATCTAAAATTTATGTCGAATATTTAATAACGATCCTTTATGAAATATTATGGCAGAAGGCGAGTTTAAAATAATCAATATTAACGACGGTAACGACTTAATTGTGACGACTTGATTCTGAGCGAAATCATTGTAATCATGAATATGCTGAATATCATTTGCGACTATACACAAGGTATGGTATTCTTCGTCTAAAAACAAAGGAAGAAATCGTCCCTGTGATATAAAATGTGTTTGTGAGATAGGATAACGGGAAATGTTGGAAAAGAAGAGAAAACAATGTTAAGAATTTCAGATTTATTTGCTGTGAACAGAATGGATTCTTATTTTATTTGAGACACTCGAAGTATTTCATTGAGGAAATTTGATTTTTTTTTATTAGTATATCAAAACAAGATGTTACTTATCAATAGCATAAAGGCCTATATCTGTAACTTCCAATTACTACATAATATACGGTGTGTCCAAATAAAAAGGGAGACTAGGGTTATATCTAACGAATATTTTAATTAATGACGAATATTTTAATTAATGTATAACATGACACCTACACATACGGAGGGTTGATTCAGATAAAATGAGACGACTTTAAACGCCGCGTATGACCTTGACGGAATGTGATTTGCATGACTCGTCCACTATTCATGGGAATTAGCTTTGTATACACTTGTTGCTGTTATTTGGGACATTTCGTGCTGAAACATGGCTTCCAAAATCCCAGCTTTTTGGGAAGGGTATATGTTTGGTCTTTCCGACGCTAACTTCAGTCTTTCGTGCATTGTGGAATTATGCAAACGAAATGGTATTGTGGTATCCAAAGCTACTGTGGGTCGAATAATCAAAAAGAACAAATTGCGACCATCTAATGAACGTGGACGAGCAGAGAAGCAGACCAGAAACAAGCCCCAGCCAACACGCCCAGCTCAGGTGGTGCGAGAAATCCGGTCTGAAGTGCTGAAAGAAAATCCCCCCCCCCCCTACATAGAAGTCTAGCCCAAAGGAAAGGTATTTCATAGGCAACAGTTTCCAGAATAATTCATGACAATCTTGGGCTGCAGCGAGGTCATAAAGCGCAAAGGTTTGGATCCACATGGACAAAGGCATCAAGCCACACTGCCAAGTCATCTGTGGCTTACTACAGGAAGATGGAACAGGAGACGGGCATACGAGTTATTCCCTTCTCTCATGTGCCTGTAAAATCTCCTGACGCATCACCGATGGATTTCTGTGATTTTGGTCTCCTGAAACGACGGCTCGGAAGTCGCCAACCAAGAACCGTTGATGGGCTATGGAAAGTGTGTCAGCAGGTGTGGAACGAACTTCCCATGGAGTCCCTCAAACTCAGCCTACTTCAGTGGAAATTACGGTGCCGGGCGATAGTCCAACAACGTGGTTCTCACATCAAACACAATCGATGGTGGCGCCATGGTATTACACCATCGTAACAGAACTGCAAAATCGTCTCATTTTATCTGAATCAACCCTCCGTATTGTCATTGATATTGATGCACTGATCCTATCGCGTAGGAAGCAAATGGATGGCACTGATCCCATTGCGAACGAATTCATATTTCCACGGTGTTCTGCACCCCCTTGTCACAACTGAAGCGATGACTTTCCAGTGATTTTTAATGATCCGAAGATAAGGGAGTCGCATGGGAGATGCCGAGGCTGTACGGAAAATGTTTGAGGACTTCCTATCGAAATACAGGGTGATTACAAAAGAACTTCACACTTTTAAAAATTTATTACTTCAAAGCTATTCAGAATATAGACACACCACACACGGATTCTTAAAGAAAAACTCTTGAAGTTTATTGTGACACAGTTAATGATGTTCAATATGCCCCCCTGTAGTCGAATTTGTCTCAAACCCGCATTAACATGTCTCTATCAATCCCACGTATCGCTACCCTAATGCGTTCTTTCAGCTCGTCTAGGTCACGGGGAAGGGGTAGGGTGAAGACCTTGTCCTTTACACACCCCCATAAAAAGAAATCACAGCGGTGGATTGGTCGAGCAAACAATAACCTGGAACTTGCAAAGTAGCCACCGCGGAGCCCCGACCTCACACCTTGAACAGGGGGGCATATTGAACATCTTTAATTGTGTCACAATAAACTTCAAGAGCTTTTCTTTAAGAATCCGTATGTGGTGTGTCTATATTCTGAATAGCTTTGATGTAATAAATTTTTAAAAGTGTGAAGTTCTTTTGTAATCACCCTGTATTTCCAGCAGATGGAGGGTCATCTTCGCCGCATGTTGCTTAACGTTATCCTGGAGGAGCAATTTCCCTCTCGAGAGTTTCCCTCTGCGCTTGTACTTGATGGCCCGTTTCAACTTCAGCAAGGTGTTGCAGTAGCGTTCAACGTTAACTGTTTCACCTCGTTCCAGCCAGTCGATGAGTAGAAGTCCTTCTTTGAAAAAGAAACTAAGCATCATTTTTCCGGCTTTCATGGCAGAATGAGCTTTTACTGGACGTGAGAAAGCGGAATAGCGCCATTCCAGGCTCATCCGTTTGGAGGCTCATCGATTAGATACAACGGCGATATAGTAAAAGCTCTTTTTTATTTGGACACACCTTATGATTCAACAACGGAATATATGGCAATATACAGGATGTCCTTAATTAAAGGACGCTATTGTAAAGGTACCTATTGAAAGTGTGAAATTTTGTGGAGGACGTAATGAAGGGATGGGAATTTTTCAGCGAAAAAAAAAAATTAGTTACGAATTTCGCCACCAGAGAGCATATTAATAACTAATTACATATTTAGTTACACGTATACAATAGTTTAACAAGTTCGAGTTGTATAAACACAACAAATTACAACATAACATTTTCAGATACCATCTGAAATCGCAAGATGGCATGTTCCAGAGCTGGTCGAAGTATGTGCGGCGAATAGTTGCGCACGTGGCGTGAAATGCTGTCTTTAAAATCGGGTAAAGTTCTTGGATTGTCAGAACTTACAGATGTTTCAAATATCCCCAAAACCAAAGACGCATGGAGTGAGCTCTGGGGATCGGGCAGGCCACACATGACGGAAGTGACGATTGATGATACGTTCTATAAAATATCGTCTAAGAACATCCTTATCACATAGTGCAATGTGTGGAGAGCTCCTCTTGCATAAAGATTGTGCGTGCAAGGCACTGATGGGCTTACAGAGCCGGAACAATTTCGTTCTCTGACAGCGAAGCATATCGCTGCCCGGTGATCAAGCATGCCACTGGACCTCTAGAACTTAACTCCTCGACGAAGTACGGGACGAGAATAAATGATGCGTAAATCCACACCATACCGTCACTTTAGGGAATGCAACGGAGCCTGTAAGAAAGCGTGCGGATTTTCTGGTTCCCAAATAAGGCAGTTGTCCAATTGAAAATGCGCTTCGTCTGTCCAGAGGATATTCCACGGCCAATTCTGGATAGATTTCAACGCGAGCAAGAAACTGAAGTGAGAACTGGAGTCGATCGACACAATCATGTGGAAGCACCTGCTGCACAAGTGAACGTTTGTACGGATTATATCGGAGGATATTCCGCATGATCTTATGGACAGTTGATCGTGGTCTATCCAACACTTGTGCTATACGCCGGAAACTGGTGCTACCATGGGAATTTGCAGCTCTATCCTCTTCCACCTGAAGCGAAACCTCCTCTAATGCGTTTGCAGACACGGATTTTCTTCCTCTGCCAAGACGAATTGAAAATGATCCCGTTTCTTCAAATTTCGTTATCATTTCCCGGATGTTTTTTCACATTCATGGGACCTTTTCGCATCCCCTTCAAAGTCCGAAATTTCCGTAGAGCAGCTGCTGCGGAATTACTGTTTGGTAAAACAATTTCACTAACAGCGATCTCATAAACTTAACGTCATTGTGAGCGGCATACACATTGAACACTTTATACAGTAGGTAACAGCTGCTGCGTGCACATAAATTTACATTTTTTACTACAGGTATTCAACGTAAAACGCCATCTGGTGACGAAATTCGTAACGAATTTTTTCCCCCCCGCTGAAACAAATTCCCATCCCTTCATTATGTACTCCACAAAATTTCACACTTTTCTGATGACTGGTTTCGCCTGTAGGCAGCTTTGCAATAGGGTCCTTTAATTATGGACATCCAGTATATTTGTTTCTTAGTTTCTTCATTGTTTATACAGTAAAAATGAAAAGGTGCTCAATGGTGCTTAGAGAAACCGTTAAGAAACACGAAATGGTTAAATAAGTATCGATTTTACGAACCAATGTCTATCTTCAATGGCGTTTCGAGTACAACATCCATATCATTTTCAAATTGTCATGAAAACTCAATTAAATTTATTGAAAATTTGGGGGAAGATTTTTTTTTAATTTACCATTTCTTTTATATTTTAAATTGTGTTTTATGCTTGATTAAATGTTTTTGTTTATTAAGAGCTTTAGCATAAAAGCTACTTATAAGAATGCGCCCTTGGTCTGTACGTTTATCCGGCCGTCCGCCGTTTGCACGATAACTTGAAAATGGATTAACTTTTTCAAATTCTGTTTTCAGAAATATGACCATCAAAGTCTTAACTTGGACGTATCAACTTTTCAGAATTTTTCGTGGACCCCTTCAAGTCGAATTCACGTGCTAAAACAGTGAGTGTAAAGAATGCCAAGATAAAGGCATGTCATATAACAATCGATTTGTCAAGAAGGAATACATTGTTACTTTCTGTTCATCTTTTAAGCATTACTGACATCGGCGCGCGCACGTGAAATCACTTTGTCGACGCACGATTGCTCAAATGCTCATAATCTAAATTATTAAGTAGCGGAAGAATGGAGCTACTTATTGGTTTTATAATGTCAGTCCGTCCCCTTCATAATTTCTACATTTTTTGAGGTAGAAGGTTGAAATTCGGAATGTAGCTTACTATGGGCATGCCCATCTGCACTATTTTAATTTTGTTTTGATTGGTACACTGGGGTCGGAATTACGGGGGTGTGATTCAGAGAGGACAACATATCTATGTGCTATTTAGGTACGTAAAGGCGTGAAATTCAGTATCCAGATTCCTCTAGGCAAGATCTACAATACTATGAAGTTTAGGCCCAGTTGTTCCATTGGGGTCAGATTTGTGGGGGTGGCAATCACTTGGTCTTTAGAACTATGGCAACAAATGGCATATGATATATCATACGTTCGGAAATGATGAGAAAGGAAAAAAACACGAGCATTTTTACATTTTCTATATATTACGTTCGAGAAAATTAATTTTTTGATTAAAAAACTTGGGGAGATGTAAAAAGTGCAGATAAAAGGGTAAAAATAGATGACTGCAGGATCTGCTACATGCCTTATCCTACTCGGAGGGGGGCGGGTTAATTTTTTTTTTAATAAATGTATACATGCATTTCTGCTTCCCTGCGAAAGCTCCTCCTTGGAATGCTTACAAGATTTTATTATTTTTTAATAGTTCGCGTGTTAGTTTCAAAGTATTTCCTTGGCGATTTTTGTATCTCATCAGGAACTGATCTACTGATTTAAATGTTATGTTTATTTATCATTTTTGATTAATAATAAATGAAGAAATAAAATCTGCTGAAAAACTTGATTATTAAGAATTATTTCCGATGTTTCTTATGAAAAAATTTAAATTCTGGCATTCCTTGAGAAAAAAAAAGTGTTCACTAGTCATTAAAACTTCTAAAATACAGAATGTTCCAGGGTGTATAGAAATTTATTCCGACGACGTATAAAATTGCTTGATGGTTCATTATAGTGCTAAACTCGTTAAGCTTTAAAAGAAACTGTCATTTTGGTTCGATATGACTGCTACTGGTGATAAGGAAGACATCCTTTCTCGAGTTAAGTTCTTCCCACGGAGAGTACCATTACCGGTATATTTGCTACAAATTTTTTTCATGTACAATTACAGCAAGATGACCACGAAACATGACCTCACTTCCAGCAAGACGGCGCACCTGCTCACTACTTCACGGATATCCGGGATTACCTCGATACGAGTTTTCATTAATCGATGCACTGGTCGAGAAGACCGATAGCTTAATATTTTTTGGTGGGGGGTTCTCTGAAGATCTCGTGTTCTTCCACCCTTAATCCCGATCTCGATGAACTGAAAAACCGAATCATCGCCGCAGCTGCACATTTGACACTGACATGCTGCAAAGCGTTTGGAAAAATTTGATTTCTGGTGGGATGATCAACCAAAATGACCATTAAAAAAAATTGGATGTATTGTTCTACATACAGATACATCCATCAATTATTTACGTCGTCGGAATAAATTACTATTCATCTAAAAATACAGAAAAGTCATTTCTTAGGGAACTGCGTTATATTCTTATCTATGTTAATATCCATCCATCTACCCTCTGTTATTCAATAGAAGATAAAATGATTAATTGGATAAAAGAATACATGTACAGGGTAATCCAAAAGTCAGTAGACTTTTTAAAACCTTATAATTATTAAACTATTTACAATAAAACGATGCGGTTTGCACAGAAATGCTCAGAAACATGGGGGATTTTTTTAATAATGAAAAATATATTTTTTTATATTAGTTACATTTTTGACCAAAAGATGGAGCTGGAGTTTCATGTAGAGTACAAATATTTTTCATTATAAACAAAAATTCCCCATGTTTCTGAGCATTTCTATGTAAACCACATCGCATTATTGTAAATAGTTTAATAATTATAAGGCTTTAAAATGTCTAGTGACTTTTGGATCACCCTGTATTTTAATCGAACGATTGTCATTACACGGTCAGAATACGAGGATCGGTCATAAAATTCTTATTATTGCTGAGATAAAATAATGCAATGAAAACAAAAGCTGAGTGTGAGCTTAGTCCTTCTCTACATATCCTCCATCATTTTTCCATAAGATAGATGAGCTGGCGGAAACCATCTTTGAAGAAGCCTTCTTTTCGGCTCTTGAAGAGTTTCACTTCAGTAATCACCTCTTTTTCGTCTTTGAAGCGTCTGCCACGAAGTGGTTTCTTCAAGGGGTGAAAGAGGAAGTTACTGGGTGCGAGATCTGGGGAGTAGGGGAGATGAGGCAGAATTTCGTACCCCAGAGCACCCGCAAGTTTCCTGGTGTCATGAGATGAATGGGTTGGTGCGTTGACATGAGAAGATCGTTGTGAAGGATGTTACAAGCTGACCCATGGTTGATATGACGGTAATTCGTCATTTTTCGAGCATTAGTGCCTCCACTTGTTCCTCAATTCCTGGTTCTCCAATTCGTGCTTCATCTTAATGTGTGCCTTTGACCACACTGAAAACGTTGGCGCCACTTACAATTGTCATATGCTGGAGCATCACCTCCTTTATTATTACATAAGTGTTTTACTGAAGAATTTCCATTTTGTTTTTGGCATTTCTCAGTTTTGCCATGGCACTGTTTAACCTCCCTTTGGTTACCATCTGAGATAAATAAAATGTAGTGCAAACAAAATAATAAAGATACATAACGTACTAAATTTTTTTTGCATAGAATCTTTTATTTTAAAAAGGAGTTAAATAGCGAATAAAAAGAAACCTAAATTTGGTTAATGAAATGAATGCTTATTCAGTTTGTTTTTAACGTCACTGAAAAGTCACCTGACCATCTTAGTCCAAGCAACAATGTAACCTTCTTTGTTGGAAACAATCAGATAGGGAGGTTAAACAGCGCCATGGCAAAATTGAGAAAAGCAAAAAGCAACAATGGAATTATTCAGTAAAACAGGTCTGTAATAATAAAGGAGGTCATGGCTGGAGCATTGTCACCATACACGGCAACTAGTTCATTGTGGATCATCTTCTTCGCATTGTTTCCATTCAAACACAGGAAATGAATAACAGCACGCACTTCAATTTTGTTAAGCGAGCGCGCCATATAGACGGGATGCATGTTTACAAACATTAGCTTATTTCGTGCCTAAACGTATTTCCGGTTTCGAAATAACTGCACTTTCGTTGTCGGCTGTGACTAAAAGTCGAAATAATTCAAACTGACTTCCGAGTGCCGCGATTTATCGTTAATTTTTTATCAAGTCAGAAATCATAAAACGGTATACGGAAATCGATGAAACGTTACTTTACTCAATATATTTGCGTTTTGCGAATTAATTGAACAAAGAGCAACACAATACGGCATTTATATTGGTTAACTCGTTCGTTGTTTACTCTTTTCTGCCTCAGATAATTCTATGGTCGGAAATAACGGAAGGCACAGAAAGTGGTGCATGCGCGTTCCTACTTCCTGCGCACCCCGTCTATAGGTTTTGACCCTTTGGCAGCATCGTGCGGAACTACACACCGGGTTTTTAAACAAGAACAACTGTTCATGAACGTACTCATTTCTAAAGACATAATTCGGACAAACATTTTTCGTTTTTTCATACGATAATGCGAATTTAATACCGGCCCTAGTAAAGGGAAACAAAAACTTGAGGTTGCTGATGAACTTAATGAAAAAATAGGCGAGGTAATGTCTACGTATATTTTCAATTGATAGCGACTATGGAAGCTTTTTTTTTTTAATTTACGAATATTCGCTATAATCAACGTCATACTAAAAGAATCGAGGCCAACGAAATAACAAGGCCTGGAAGCGAAAAAGCCACCTGACCAACTGGGTGCTAGCAACAATCTAACCTTCATTGTTTCCAACAAACGGAAAAACACTGATAGTTAACATTCAAGATGGAGACAATGAAGGTTGGATTGTAGCTAGCACCCCGATGGCTAGAATAGATTGCGTGGAATCGGCAGGTTTTGTGTCCCATTCAATGATGATACCATACCAGCAAATGGCGTTAAAAACAGTCGGCACGCTACTTCAGCATTGTAAGTATAGGAAATTTTTAAACTTTTTACGTTTAAATGGGTTTATATTACGATAGATTATTAATAAAAAAATTTGCGTATAAAAATTAAGTAAAATTATAAAAAAATAATTAAAATAAGAATTGCATTTAAGTATGCAGCGATCACTAACAGCCTGCTTTTTTTTTGTTGTTTCCACAACTCAATTTTTTTTCACTGAAACCGATTTAGAAACTTATGAATTGAGAAGATATCTTGAAAAAGAAATATCAGTCTGTTAATATGCGATCAATTTTGCGCAGCTAACGCTTCCGAAACGGCAAGTAGCAGAAGCATTGGTTAATTAATTGGAAATGTAATATTTAAACTGCGCCTTGACGTTTTTTTATTTTTTATGAAAATTGTTTAAGTCTTTTAAGAGATATTAATTTTTTAAATATAATTACAGAAATGGCTGTAGCATTCATCCCATTCGACATGTACGCGCGAATTTCATTGGGGCGAATAATTTTTGTAAATAACTTGGTGGGCTCTCATGAGCGTCTGGGAATTAAGGTGTTTATTCTCATTTTTTTTTCGGGTTTCGCTATGTATGTTGAAATTTTTTCTCGGAAAAAAAAAAATATATATGTTCGTGTGTGACCAAATTTTGTGCAGCTAACTCCTCCGAAACGGACTCTCATTGAAATGAATAATTTATGAATATAAAATGAAGGGAGATAACCATTTTAGAGAGAAAGGTTTATATTTTTTATAAAAAAAAATAAAAATTTAACACAGTAAAATTAGACCTAGGTGAATGCAAGAAGAATAAATTTTAGTGCATAGTGGGAGACCTGTGTGGATTTACCATTCCACCATTTATTAAAAAATAATTTTGTATGATTTTAGTTGCGAATGTGCTACAAACTGGTCTACACGAAAAATTTTGCTTCACAGCCTTGCCTTACACTTTATAACGCAGTCTGTCCGTGTCATCAAGCGGGGGTACGAATCGCGTGATCTAAAACAATAGCGATCTCCACATTATCTATTCTAGCCACCATAGTCAGGTGACTTTTCGCTTCCAGGCCTTGTTATCTCGGTGGCCTCGAAAAGAATTCACTAGGGAATGAGAGTCCGTTTATTAGCAATGCAGAATGTTACGAAATTCAAAAAAAAGCGTCAAAAGTCAAAAAACAAAGTTGTTATAATGAGAACCCTAACATCGATTTTAGATTTGGGTATAACTATCGATTATTTTTTTTACCATATGTTTTGTCAGGGCGTGGCCAGACAAGTATTTTTTTCGTCCGCGGACACGATGCTTCTTGAATTTGAAACATTCTAGCTTAGTCACACAAAAATTTAGGTATTTTGTATTCCGCGTTATAAACGTCTCGCGTAAAACACAAAGTTTTACACAATATATTTATGAAATACGTAGACTAATCATAAACAACATAGAAAAAAGTAATTTTAAATAAAGTGTGAGATTTCAACGGCCTTTTAAAAAAATCTCCACGAGTCTTCACGGAAATACAAACATAGATTAGTACTATGGTGCTTTATGAATTATATATGCAAAAATTAACAGCCAAGAGCTGCTAAAACGAAAGTTATACTAAATTTAATATATCTATACGTATTATACTTTTATGCTGAATTTAAGTAATAACTCTAAGTCAACGACATAGAATACATAGTGGCTGTACAGCCGCCATATTTGAAACCCATTTTTTCTTTAGTATAATCGGCGTGGCAGACCTGTAACTAGAGCATGGTTTCCTATGGGCGTAGTAGAGGAGCCCTGACTAAAGGAGCGATTTTCAAACCTTGGGGTTCCGCAAAATATTTTTATTAACAGAAAATCAAATTAAAACCTTTTAAGAAATATAATAATCTTTTTATTTCAAATTATAATAAATTTTATTTTGTTTGTGGTAATAACAAAATCCTAAAAGTTTGATAATTTAAGTCTGCCGCGGAAGTTTGACAAGTGCATTGTGAAAGGAACCAAGGAACACTAAATTAAAGGATTGTGTGTGACAAATATTTTTTAAATGTACAATTAACACTTCATATTTTAACGTTTTTATTTTTTTATTTTTTTAATAGAATCAGCCTTTTGACCCTTATATATAACGAGTCTTATATACATTTGACTTTGATTTACACAAGTGATTCATTCTACTTTTATATCACTGTATCCTGGCTAGCGAGGGGGGGGGGGGGACGCCGCGAAGACCAACTAGGAGAAGACGGGGAGAAAGAATGATCATCATGCCCCGGGCGCAATTTACCATTACCTGAGGTTTATTTTAGCAATTTAAATTTCCATGATATGCTTTGCCTAACCGAGGATCCCTACATACGAAAGAAATGTAGGGTAAACGAAATGCCTACATTAATATAACCAATTTGTAATCTGAAATAAATATTATTTTATCGCTTCGATTACTACAGTTGTACGCTGAACAAACTGCAGGCATGTTCACGTTCTATTATAAAAGAAAAAAGAAAAAAAAATCCTTTACAAAACTCAAATAAAACCACGACTTTTTGTCACTAGAAACCCAGGTAAAGCTATCTGATCCAACACGTAACTGACTTCGCTTTACTAAAGAAAACATGGCGACCGAGTTTGCTGCTAGTCGCCGTGAAGGGCGCTGTATCCAATGGGACAGCCTCTCCATCTATTCTATCTCGTTGCTCTAAGCATATGCGCGATTTTTAATCTACAAGTAGTTAAAAATATTTTAGTATATAAAATAAAATCTAAAAATTTATAAGCCTATCCAATTTTTTTATGTAAATTTTTTTATAGAGTAGTGAATATTTTATGGCTTTTAACACTTTTTGATGTTTTTTTAATAATATTGTCACAAGATTTGGGAGGAGTTAGTTTAAAAACCTGCCAAATCCCAGTTCGTGTGAGAGGAGGCAGGCGTAGAAAAGAGAGCGAAAGCAGACGACGGAAGAGAAACGAGGTCCAAAAGATGGAGTAGTAAGAAAGAAAGACAGAAAACATGTAGAGAGATTGGCGAGGGGACAGTGGTTAGAGGAGAGACGAGGAGAGAGCCAACAGGAAAGAGAGAATGTGAAGAGGAGACTTGGAAAGGAGGAGTGAGAGAGAGAGAAGGGGAGAGCAAGTGAGGTTTTCGATGAAGAAGGACGAAAATCGAGTGTGTCGGTGTTTAGACGACTTTTCCCGGGAACTCGGAGTTAAGGGGTGCTTCTAGGCGGACACACGGGCAGCAGGTAAGCGAATTTATTCCTTATCAAAAGCGAAAAGCCGTGAATAGGCCCCGCTGTCGTGTGTTCCGCGGGAATCCAGAAGAGTTCACCTCTCGAGCGCCACAAGGGGAATGGCAGTCGACGACACCCGTGAAAAGGCACAGCAGAACTTTGTCTCATAAAAAGTGAGGTGATAATACGTTGATAGGGAGGACTGCCAAAAGCCCTACACCGTCAAATATTGGTGAGCCCGGAAGAGAGGTTATTTCGGGGAAGAATTTAGAGGCGTTGAGGAATGGGCAGGAGACCGATAATTCGATGTTAGGCCTAGGCGACGAAGCTTTTACGTTCTCATTGGTTGACGAAGACGGGTCGTTAAAGAAGAGGCAGCAGACGCCCGTGATCAAGGATTGTTTCCGAGGGCAGGCAGGAGGAAGCCAAGGGGACAATACGATAAGCAGAGACGACCTGGTTTGGAGTCCTGCGTGCGAGCAGGCAAATTTGCTGGTGGAAAGAGATAGCAGCGTAAGCGCGCATATCATCGGTGAAAGTTGCGTAGCGCGTTGCGAAGCTCTTAATCTTACTTTAGAAGGTGAGCCTTCTTTGGAGCTAACTGTGGATAGTGCTAGAATTCGGAACATTGCCTGGATATTGTTATTAATATTGCTAGACGCATTCTATGGCGTAGTCCGTAAGCCGCGCGCACGATATAGCAAATTAATTAATGTTCATTTATTTTTGTTTTGTTCTGATAGTGCATCCCATTGCGTCGCTCTTCAGAGAAGACAATTTAGCCATTCGAGTTCTGGTAATCCTCCCGCCAAAAGGGTTACACGACGGGGTCACCGTTGTATAATGGAGAGCTTTGGAAGGCCGCAGAAGTAGACGAGAATATTACCAAATATTCGTGTGCAGCAAGCTATTCATTTGAAAGAGAAAGTAATCGCTGTTGTAAAAAGATTTAATAGGCTAAAGCCTTTTAGGTTAATTAGGATTAACGTTAAAATTTGAAGCTAATATTTGACAGACCAGGACGGTTGCTGAGTAGCCGTTTCTGTGAATTATTATTTCTTCATTGACTTTATTTTAAATTGGAATTTCTTTGTTGACTCTAATTCAAGTTAGAATATTAGTCCTAGGATTCGCATGTTAATTACAATTAACTTTACTTTTCTGACTGGCGAATTTTTACGCCAGGGCTTGTGAAGAATTTCAATTGTTGTAGTTTTCAGTATATGCACTGCCATATAATTTAAACTGAAAGTTCTGTTTAATTTTTAATATAATCCTAATAGAATTATGCAGTTATTGTAATCAATTAGTAACGCGAGAAAGCAGCTAATGATTATTTATGCATTTTTATTTGTACTCTCATTGATCATTTAAGAAATCAATAAAACTATTTTTCATTTAGCTCACTTTGCTACATTTTTCAAAACCCACACTTTTCCCCACTGTTAGTTACGTTATAAATATAGATCAAAATTTAGTATAACTTGTATCCAGGCTAATTTTATATATTTGATCTGCTTTTTTGAATTTCGTACCACTGTGCAATGGGGTTAATTACGACGGAATTTTTAGAAAGCTGCTTAAATAATATTGTTCGGAAATTTTAAAAAAACTGGAAAGAATAAAAAAAATTTAAGCAGCTACAAATGAAAATTTTTAACTCCCAACATACTGGATTCTACTGCATTATATTTCACTCATTAACGTACGAGTATGCTAATCTTTCGGAACAATGTCAATGTTAAAATTTTCATAAAGTTTTTAAGTTTTTTTTTTAAATTCATCTATCTGACTTTTCTCTTGACTCGTCAAATGGTTGAGATCTTCACGTTAAATTCGATGTCATTCAAGTGGGAATGCCAATTAAGCAGTTAAAACGGAACTAACCTCCCAAACCAACTATAATCAAGTACAATAATACTAAATATCTATGGGAGCCACTATACTTTTATAAATTATTTTTCCGACTCAAAATAATTAATAAGATAAAATAAATAAAAGACTCTTTGACCACAACAAAAATATAAAAGGAAAAATACGACCTTATCCTGTAAGCGCTTTTCGAAGGCGAAGCTCTCATCATTCAGCAGGTAAAACAGGGAGTAACCAGGAGAAAACCCGAAGATACTGATTGTAACATAAACAGAGCGGGTATTTATAAAGCAGAAGTCTGTTCAACCAGAAGTGAGGAACGAAGCAGATGGACGTAGATGCTAGTATGAAGCAGATGATCGTAGAGGTTTGCAAGAGCCAAATGATCGGAGATTTTCTATGTCCAGCGATCCAAATTCAAAGCTGAGGCACGGAAAAGAGTTAACCGGATCCTGACTAAAGAACTGATGAATTAATGAAGGTATTTTAGTGGAGGTTGAGGCAATCACTTTTGCCCTAGATTATTCTGAGTCCACGTACTGTCCAGTTCCCAAGAAAATGCCCCCGAGTTTTTTGAAAGTGTTCACTGCGCGCGCTGCAGTCGTGGACTAGTCCACAGCACTGATAGGGAGGGACACGTGCAGCAGGCTGCAACTGCACTCCTGCTTTCCGGATCTTTCCTGTTTCCCTGTTCAACCGCATTGAAAATTATAAAGCTCATCAATTGATTACTTTATAACTCTACATTGATGGAATCATCTAATTCGAAGAGAAAGCGTGGTGAAACTTTGCGCACCCTCCATGCATGTGACAAGGTTCCCTATCAGTGCTGTGGACTCGTCCACGACTGCAGCGCGCGCAGTGAGCACTTTTAAAACCTCAGGGGCATTCTCGTGGGAACTGGACAGTGTATATTCAGTTTCACATGAATATTGAATAAAATATTATTGTTAATCATTTTTTTGTGAAGAGTTGGGGGGTAGCTCGAGAAGAAGAACCACCTACAAGACGCCTACGCAATTGACACCGAAGACGACCAGTCACTCTCCCTTCGACGGAAAGGTAATCTCCTGTTTCCACTCAATTTCTAAAACTTGAACCAACAATCCATTATATTAATGAATTAATATTTAAAGTTAACACACATATGATTGTATACTTTATAAGATTTATAGTAAATTCTAATTAAATGTTTAACTGTTTCTCCTCTAGTCGAATTCATTTAACAAGGGAATTTATATTAATAAATGGGAACGAGTAAACATTTTAATTATCTTCAAATCGTTAAATTTATTAAAATATGGATAATCTACGCTCCCTTCCATTTACTCTCTAAGCGGACCACGACTGAAATTCTTTACTTTTAGAGAGACAGAAGGATGTGATGGGTTGGCCGGGTAGTGATGTAAGCTCCTCATAACTCATTAGGTATTTTGGTTAAAACCGGGACCCCACATACCTTCTTGGTTATTAACTCTGCCACTGAATAGAATTTTAGACGTAATAGAGCAAATTAAATTAATTTGTGAAGAGGATTTCAGGATTTGCAGGTCGCTACAAGACTTAGATACAAGACTTTCAGTAATCAATGTACGAATTAGAAGTATCAATATTTAAAGAATTTGATTGTTCTTAAAAATTTATGAATCAAAAATTACACAGAATCGAAAGTTTAAGGGGCATAAGTTAGAAAAATATTTATAATGTTAAATGGTTTTAAATAATTTAAACTAAGTTTTCATACTGAACTTCTAATTATAAAAGTGAGATGTCCACTCTAGCAGCAGATCGACGGAATCGGACAATATGGACAGCTAGTAAATGAAATTTATTATGAGCTGATCGAAATAAACAATTCCAATGGATATTTCATTATGATCAATGTCATGATTGGGTATCAAAAGCTCTCCATGGCCCTGGCTAGAATTTCTAATCTTAATTATACAAGATAAATTTATTGGAAATGGGTATTTGATAGTGACAGTGAAGTGTCGATTACGGGGATCAATGATAAGGTAACAAGAGATGAATCCCACTTGACAGTTTAACATTAATTTCAGTAGTCATAGGTTAGCGCAACAGGTCGCTAAATCATCTGCTTGGGGAAAATGGAAATATACGACATCATATGCGTGGATAACTGTCTGCCTTTGGGCTTAATATTGAGAATTTTTGTGGATTTTCTCAAAGATAATTGGCGCTAAACATAAGTGAAGCTAATATTTCATACCCGGAAATTCTATTGCATAAATAATTTCAAATCTCCCACTAAGGCGCACTTCTAAATAAATATAACAGTTTCATCAAAATTACAGAGTTATCGGAAAGTGTCAATCATTTAATTCGAAAATTACAATAAAGTTCTTATCCACTTTCGAAATTTATTTGAAATTTAAATGAATTAGATCGCCAGGCAGTGATGCTAGAAATCTCCATCTCGTATTGATCAATAGATGAATGGCGAAACGATATTTTTTGAAAACCCCCTAAATTTTCCATTATCACAGACCAATTTCATACAAATCTACAATTAAACTTATAACAAGAACATAATCTCTTCTTGAAACTAACAAATTTCGTATTTACACATTTTATGATAAATACCAAACGTTATAAATGTGTCTTTCAATTTTGAACTTGCATGCGCTGACAGCTTATGATGATGTGGTGTAGAAATAAGATGAAAACTCCTATCCCCTCAAGGTGAAGGTAATGAATGAGGTGTTGCTTAAAATGGTTGATCTACATGAAACAAATGAACCTTTAGCTTCAGGATCTTAAAGATACAGCCTGCTTAAGAGACAAATGTATTCAACGTGAGATCCCAAACTTTCTATTTCCGCCATGGAGCCGTTCCAGGCCGTCTGCAACCGCCACTGCTAAAGTGATTACGTCCACGGGGTTGTACATTCCGGTTAGGGCCGTCGGCAGACTGTGGAATCAAGGCACCGTGAGAAGTCACGCTTAAGGCGCAGCCAACAGTTTAAATGTATCGACGATCTTTAAATGCCTTTCAGGATGAGTTCACCAGAATAAACATTTTAACGCATTCCCGAAACCATTAAAGAAATTTCGCACCAATCTTAAACTCATTCGCATTGCGAAGCCCGTTTTTCTTCCAAAGGTGATGCATTTGCTTAAAGAGACTGCCGAAGACGTTTAAGAGTTCTTCCTGATGTCTTCGGATTATTCATAATGCTGGCATACAAGAGAAAAATTTTTTCCTAAATAATTCAAATTATTTTGAAAGAATAAAATAAGAAGTGGGTATAAATCTTAATAAATTAATGTTTTTTCCTTTAATTCCAGGAATTAAACGAGAGTTAAACGATGACATTAGTTTAGTTAATAGAATGGGTGACGTAGAACAAGCCCTACAATATGCTAATAAAGGTGAGGAGGTGCGTAGGACGTGTTTAAGAGCCTTGATTAAAGACAAACCTAGATCTTTTCAAAAAGATAACCTAATTATTTAAAAAATTAAGGTTTTTCTTAATAACAATAATCTTATGATCAGTAATGCAGACAAAGGCCGGATTGTTGTTGTACAAGACAAAGATTCTTACCTCAAAAGAACTGAGGATTATATTAAAAATAATTCCCATATTTTTCAATCAGAAACTAAAGATAATTCAAAATATGTTTTTAATCAAGCAATAAAAAGGGTTGATAATTTAAAAAAACTTAATGTTATAGATGAAGATATGTCAAAAAATTAAAACCCAAATATTCATATCCAAATAAGTTTATACTATTGTTAAGGTGCACAAAGAAAATTTTCCCATTAGACCGATCACTTGTACAGTACATATGAATCGGCTACATACAAATTAGCTCAATTTCTAGCAACTTTTTTGAAACAATTTTTTTTGTTTCACTTGCAATATTAAAAATTCGTTACAATTAAAGAATATTTTAATGAACCTTAAATTTCAACTGGATTGGAATTTGTGCACTTTAGATATTAAAGATATGTACAACAACATTCCGGTCCAGTCTGTGTTAGACATCATCAAATTGCAGATTAGGTCTCACTTTAGTTTTGAGGCTGTTATTAGCATCCTGAATGCCATAAAATTATGCATGGATAACTGTCAATTTATTTTTAACAATAAGCTTTACAAACAACAAAATGGCTTACCAATGGGCAATCCTTTGTCACCCATTCTAGTAGACATTTATTTACATCATTGGGAAACAAAATTAATTAATGATTCTATTGTGTCATCCAATATTATCCTTTGGACACATTATGTAGACGATATTTTCATTATTACCAATCTGAATGATATTAATTTTCTTAAGTCTCAAATTTCATCTACTTTCCATTTAGATTTTCAAGCGAATGCTATGCAAAATGAAACTCTGATTTTCCTCGATTTGTTAATCATCAAAAATTACAATCAATTGATGTTTAACATTTACGAGAAAGAGACACAAGGTAATAATTTGCCTCATTATAAGTCCAAGATTCCTTGGAGTTATAAATCTAATACGATACTGAATTTTATACAAAGAGCCAGATCTTTGTGCTCACCTGAATTATTGCCTTTATATTTACAAAAATTGATGGCAAAAATGTCTCTGAATGAATATCCAACAATATAATTAATTGGGTCAAAATTAGAGGTTTCCAGAATGGGAAGAGAAATATTTTAAAATTCATTTATCAAAAAAAAGAGAATTTCTATCAACTATGATTATAAATTTGAGGCTATTAAGAAATGTTTTAAAGATGAAAACGTTCAAATTGTTCCTAAAATTAACAATACTGTTAGAAGACAGCTTGTTAATATGCATTTTACAAATAATTTTGACGATATTATCAATAATAATTCGGATCTACAAAATTTAAAAGAACGATATAAACAGGATCAGGTTTTACGAAATTTAGCCTCTAAATATAATGTTATTTACAAAATTCCATGTGCAAACTGTGATGTAAATTATATTGGTCCATCTGGTCGCTCACTTTTTTCTCGTTTGGAGGAGCATGAGAGAGCGATCAGACTTATTGTGAAAGCGCTTTAGCTAGACACTGCTGTTGTACTGGCCATAAAATTAATTGGAAGGGAGTCAAAATTTTGGGGAGGGAGGAAAATTGGAAAAAGAGAATTATTAAAGAGGCCTATTATATTAATAAAACAAAGAATACTCTAGCTAAAGCGCCACATGACATTCATAGAGATTGGGATGTCATGTGATTGTTGGTTGTCATGTGACTTCCCTTCTTTATTATTTTTTATTTCCTTTTTGTTGTATCACTCTCCGTTGATGAACGGCTGGTTCCGTTCGAAAACGTTAAGTGTTATGTTTTAATCATGAACATTCTTTTCTTCTTCTTTTGGACTATATATTGGCTGGTTATTCAAAAATTTTGGACCATATTTGGACATTCATACGTTCTTCAAAATTTCACTTTAAATTTCGAGTTTAAAAATTGATGTCTTCAAAATTTGTCTTCAAAATTTATCTCAAAGTTCGTCTTCATCAACTTTTTATCATATTTATTGTGAAAAATTCAAGCACGTACATACCTCCGCCCTTTTTTCATGTTCTATGATTGTTTTTACATGTTATTAATTGGCCTTAGCATATGTAAGGATTCTTCATTTTTGTATAATTAAGATTTTTTATATTGTACATATTTTTGGTATACTGAGTCTCAAAAACTTTTAATATTTTAATCTGGAGTTTTACATTTTTATGAGGGAAGGGGAGTTTTTTAGAATTTTTTATGTTCATTATTATTATTTTTATGTTAATTTCTTTTCTATTGGGTTTTACCGCATTTACTCTCGCGGAATTAAAGGAAAAAACATTAATTTATTTTGAAAGACTCAACATAATAAAAATTAAAATAATAAACCAAAAATAGCTCAATAATAATAATAGACTCATAGCTTAATTTGCTAAGACATGAATAAACATTAAAAAATTTTTTAAACCAACCTTCCCCTCAAAATTAATATCACTTAACTGAGATGGCCAACAATGTATATACCTTTTGTCCGCAGACCTTCTCTGTAGGTGGTGTTGCTCAGACTCTCTAGAAGTTATGACTGAGTGGCCGTTTTTCAGCGTAATTTACAAAATAGTAGTCTGAAAATGTTTGAGGAAGAAGGAGAAATGGTTTGTTGTATATGAACAAACACTTCATTCTACGCTTACATGGTTTGAAATCGCCCCCGAAATGCTAGCCCGAACATGGGAGGAAATCCATTTCGCTTTGATGTCCTTCGTGTCTGTTTGTACAGTTGTACGCTGAATAACCTTGAGGAATGGTTTTGAATTAATTATTCCTCGGGCCCAAAATCTTCAAAAACAAAGGAGCCAGACAGCTAACTACTCCACGGCTCACTCCTACCCAGACTATCATGGCTTCAATTTGCTTCACTATGTAGGCGCTGTTAACAATAGGATTCGAAGACTATCTTTAATATACATCATTGGCCACAATTATTTTTTCAATTCTTAAATCATTAGCAAGATTATTAAATAACAAGTAGCTGAAAAGTAAAAATATCTTTTCGCCACTTGCTTGGTACAGAAATGTATTTTTAACATTTTTCCATCGCGTGTTTTTTTTTGATTAAACAGTCTATTTATAATAAATGAATTTAAAAGCTACATCAAACGATAATATTAGGTCGTTGCATATCAAATGTCGGATTGCAGGTGTCATCTTTAATGGCCCTCTAGAAAGGACACCTTCACACGTGCTATTCGAAATAACCCCCCTTGCAATCCAAACATTGTTGCCAACGATTTGGCAGCTTCTCGAGCCCTCTCCGATAGAATCCATGGTCACGGGACTCAATAAACGCCCGGAATGCGTCTTCGATGTCTGCTTGGGTTAGGAATGTTTTACTCCTGAGGAAATTGTTCAGGCCCTGGAAAACATGGCAGTCGGTAGGAGAGAGGTCCGGAGAGTACGGGGGGGGGGGGGGGGGGAGGACCCCGGAGCCCAGAGCCTGTAGCGTCTGCACGGTCGTTCGTGCAAAGTGCGGACACGCGTTGTCATGCAGCAGAAGGACGCCTTTGCGATGCACAAGTGCAGGTTGTTGCTGACACAGTTTTGTGTGCATACGATGCAGTTCACGACAGTAGGTCGCAGCGGTGATCGTCTCCCCTCGCTGCAGGAAGCTGTAATGCATGAGCTTCCTGGAGTGCAACGGGGGTTTAGGGAACTGTCGCGGGGGTTCATCAGCGTCCAGCCACTGTGTTGACCGTTTCCTATTGTTCCTATTGTCGTATAGGAGCCACTTCTCGTCGCAGGTGACAATGCGATCAAGAATCCCCGCTTCTTCATGGCGCAAAAGCAATTCCGTACACACCTCCAACCGACGCTCTTTGATTTTCCGTAAGTTCATGTGGACCCATTTGTCCTGCTTTTTCACCTTGCTGATGGCCCTAAGGTGTCTACTGACAGTCGACGCTGATACAGCATGATCCCCTGCAAGATCCCGAACAGTTTTTGACTGGTCTTCTTCCACAGATCGCTTCAGATCAGCGTCATTCAACACGTTGGGCGGTCTGCCGCGTGGCTCATTTGCCAGGTCCGTACTTCCGCCCGGAATTTTCGGAACCAACGTTGGACAGTAAGTTCGTTTATGGTGCCTACACCGATGTTTCGAGAGGCGTTGGATGCTGTGTGATTCAACCTGAACTCGTAATGCATTATCACACGTAATTCGTATGAAGTTATGACTATCTTCGCTTGGGTTCAAACGCTATTAAATATCATCGCAGACATGCAAATTTCAGGGAGCTGGTCGCTGATAGGTTTATCTCTGGGAATGTACCACTTTGTTATGGGTACTTGCTACTAAACGTGGAAACCGTGCTGAAGCGCGGAACCCACCTCGAAATCCGACATTTGATATGCAACGAACTGATATAATTTCCAAATGTCAAGATTATTAATATAAATGAGAATATTAATAGAAAAAATTAATAAGAAAAACCGCAAACTTATAAAAATGCAACAAATGTAACTGTAGATTAAAGTTAAGAGAGTCGATGTAAGTTTAGCTTAAAATCTATTAAATTTAAAGTTTGTATGCATGTAAGTGCTGTTTATTGTTAGTTTAAGTTAACTTGATATTTAATACAAATTTTGTTAATGTTGGTGTGTAAGTTTATAATTAATAATTTTATAATAATATTTTAATAATTTTTTTAATAAATAAGGTTTTGATTTAATAAAATGTCGTATTCGCTTTTAAATTTTATTGCTGTTATTTCTATTTTTATGCTTTTTTTAAAGTTAGATGCAATGCATTTCAATGCATTTAGTTGATCTGTGTCCCTCCTTTCACTAGGATCGCCACCGTCGCCTCGGTTTCCATAGGCTTGGTGTAAAGTGAAATATCTGTGTATTTTTTAATCTGTGGTAATAAACGAAGAATGAGCGTGATGATAATATAATTTTAACAAAAAATTGCTGTAATTGTATAAGCCCCCCCTCCCCATGCAAAAAAAAAAACAACAAAAAAAAAACAACAAAAAAAAAACTAAGATTTATAAAAAAGGTTGCTTAAATGAATGTGATAAAGTGCTTTCCTTTTGATACTTTATTATCAGAAAAGTGGTAACCTAGGATGCCACACTTCAGCAATTTCGGACGTTGAAGGATTTAAGGTAAGAAACAATTACCCTAAATTCGTTAGAAGTTACGAAATTTTTTTTCGCGCTTTATCAACCGAAGGCAACAAGTTGAAGCAGGTCAATTGCCATTGTCGACCAAGAGATAAGTAATGAACAGGAATCCAGCAATGTTAAGGCTATATTCAGGCCACTGACATGTCGCATTCAACTGCATGGAAAATTATGCGTAAAATAGTAAGTTTCCCCCTAAAAGTTTAGTCATATTCAAGGCGATCCGGAAACTCGCTTACAGCTTGCTTTCTTCTTCTAGCTCGGCGTATGGCCTTGTAATATCCTGTGAAGTGGTGAGATATATTTTTGTGGGAATGACAGTGCCAGCATAGAGAACTGCCGTATGGACTACTCAGAACCTTCATGCGTTCCATGAAATTCTTTTACACGCACCGAAAATCAGAGTGCAGTGTGGTTTTACTACATCAATTACATCGAAAAGAAGATTTCCCCAGTAATTGTTGTGAGATATCGAAAATCGTTGCTCAATTTTGTGATTCCGCAATTTCAACAACGTAGATATTTTGACTCCACGTATTGAAAAAGAATGCCCCCTCCTCATATTGGATTGCCAGTTTAACAAGTGTTACGAGAGCATTTCATAGAAAGTCATAAATTTCCCCTGTGATATCTGCATGTGGGATCACCTAAAATGTACCAAGGGCACGTGGGTAATTTAGCAACTTTGAAGGATCGAATAACGCTCCACGTAAGACAAATCAATGCAGAGACACAGAACTATTCAGAAAATGCAGTTCTTAATAGTGGAAGGAATGCGCCTTAACCACAGATATGTTATGCCAAACAGTATGTTTTCTGTACAAATATCCTAATAAATCATTGCATGCATGAAAGGTCGTTGTGGGATTTATATTCCCAAGAAGAGATCTTATATGTAAACAAGAGTAAATTTCTAAGAAACCACAGTTACGGTATTAAATATTTGCGTTGGTAAAAATTTGCAATAGGAAACTGCTGGTTTTTATTTCCAGAAAAAAATTGATTACGTAAATAATATAGAACCTAGCAACAGAATAATTTAATACAAGTAAATGCAACATTTCCGAAAGGACCTTTCAAATGCATAATGAATAGCGGCAACAGATATTTGATTCACTATCCAACCAGTTATTCGAAAGCCATTACATTTTCGATCACGTAGCGAATCTAGTAGCCTTGATAGTGACTAGTTGATAATATATTTTATGCCATTTTGATGTTACGGATCAGCTTTTGATAAGCATAGCAACTGAATATCGGCGTTATGCTACAAGGTTTGCCTATTAGTAAATACGGTCCACAAATTGACCACGTCAAATGGTCTAATTGAACATTTCAAATAAAAGCATAATCGATGTGCTTCGAAAACCGCGATAAGCAATGCCAGCAATGAATCATCTCATCTGCTTGCCATAAGAACAGCTAAATATGTTTCTATGGAGATAATTCGCCTTAGCCGCGAAATTAGATTCTAATCGGCAGTTTCCATGACACATCAGATTCGAGACCAAATGATAGCATCATCCTAACAACTAGAAAGGAGAACTTGCATCAATTTATAAAAAAGGTTGTTTATTAAAATGTTTTGCTAAATAAGAATAACATTGTAAAAACCAATTTATCTTCTAAAAGTTCAATATTTTTTAAGTTATTAGAACTAACATTATACAATTAAGAAACGCCTTGGTGCTGGCATCAAATATTAATATAAAATTATCTATTTCTTTGAACGAAAACGGGTTATCTTATCACGAACGAGACGTTTTCTGCTATTTAAAGCTCAGACTTATCTAAAGCAACTTCACAATTTTCTAAGAATATCACCAACAAGAAATCATTCCACCTCCCAAGATAAGAAAAGTAGCGGAAGCCTGTATTCAGGAAATTAGCCCCATGACTCCGACCACAATGGTCAAATTGGTCCAAAATGAAAGGACTTGCCCAGAGCAATCTACATACTGAAGTTCAACTTTTCACATCAAAGCATGTTAAAAATATGAAGAGCACAGACAAATAGAGGGGCATGTAAAACCAATAAGCCGCTCCATAGACATTTACTCTTTCGTTTATTAACTCCATAAATTTCATATTTTAAAATAAGTTATCTTCTTTGAAACCTTAAACGTATTTTATCATGGTTTATAACACAGACTGTAAAAAGCTTTTTTCAATGGAAAAATTATGCAATTTCACATTTATCTAACATTTTCCTGGGTTTTATGAGATTACTGCAATATTTAGAAGATTGAGCGGGCCTGTTTGGAAGACAGTATCAAAAATTTAGTCCAAAACTACTTAATTTTATTTTTCTCATTAAGAAAGCCTAATTTAATGTTATAAAAGAAAATGATATGACCATATAAAAGATATCATCTCTTACACGCCCCTGAAGTGTATTCAGACCATACAGATTTTAATCTAGGACCAATGTAACAACCTGAAATCCAATTAGAAGTGATATAACATGAGGAAAAACAAATTAGGGCGCAAGAAAAGAGTAAAGGTGTGTAAATGTGTTCTGAAAGATGCTTATACAATATCGACATGAATAATATTAAAAAATGCACTTACAATACTTAAATCTCCACTATTAGCATGAATTACTAAATACATGTGCTTTTCTTCAGTACAGTCAATCCTCTCATTCGTACCGCGTTAAATGGAAACCGCATTATAAGAAATTCGTTATTAGTACATACAAGAACCTCAATATTAGCAAAGAAAAATAAAATTACGTAATTCGTAACGCGTAATATGGAAACCGCGTTATATAGGCAGTTTTGGCGAACAAAGTCGAAAAACAAATGTATGGAAACCGCCCATATTATCGTTGAGCTGCTTGTACGAGCCCATATTATCGCTCGTATTATCTGTTCTAATGTTGTATGGTTTCTGAATTCCTCGATAACTGAAATTGAAAAATTACGGTGTACGTGCATGAAAAAATACCCAGGGGGAGTTATACCATAAACGCATAATAGAAAAATTCATGCTATAGACTTTTTCTAAACGAGCATTCTCTCGTTAGGTGCGCTACTGCTGTCCGCCTTTAAACGATATGCAATCGGCTCCAGCTGTGTAGCTCGTGAAGCAGTATAGGAGCTTCATCACTGCTTATTTATGTTTTGTTTCGCGAATTTTGTTAAATGCAGCATCCAGCTGAGCCTACACTGACTTTATGATGGAAGACTCTCAAGTAGTCTCGAGAACACATCGCCAACTTCCGGCAATGATCTATAGGGAGACTGTTTACGGCAAAAGTTTGACTGGCTATATCCAGTTAAATTTCAGATTTCAATTGATAACATTGTTGCAAAATAAAATTAACAATGTCTAACTATTGAAATTAGAAATTTATTTGGACACGTCCAGTCATTGTTACAATTTTTGTTTCGCGTTATATAGAAACCGCGCTGTGAAAATCCTGCGCTATAGGAGGGTTGACTGTATAAAAAGTCAATAAAGAACGGGCGAGTTCAATTCTTTGGCTTAAGAATTTGATCATTTTGAAACACCTCAGTAAAAATAAACTCTTAACTTACTTTCTTCCCCACGGAAAATGACTATTGCGGAGTAATTTTTACGCTGTTCTGAATTCTCGATAGTTTAATTCTTTCTATAAAACTTGCATCCTATTATGAAATTTAACAGAATCCTACTGCTTAATTCTTGAGAAACGAATTGGACGACATGAAATTCTTAATTTCTCAACATAAATTTTTTAATTTATTAACTTAAGAAATATTAGGAAAACAAGTTTAAGCAACGATTCAGTCATATTTTAATCTTTATTTTTAAGAAATGTGTCCTGAAGAATTGTTTAAACGTATTTTCCAATTTAGTAAATTATAAAATTGATATTGATGAGACATTAAGTATTTCATATAATTTAATAGAATATAATAAAGAATTATAGAATTTTTTCGTTTGTTGGAAACAATAAAGATTGGATTGTTGCTCAGACTACTGTGATCAGGTGATTTTTGAGTGCCCAGGCCTGTCTTTCTCGTCGGCTGCGAACGAATTCGTAGTGACGAATCATGAATGAATAAAACGTGATTTTCTGTTTATATTTTAAGCATTACTGAATAGTGATGAGCGTGATTTCACTACCTGTGACTTTTTCACTGATAGTGATATTTCACAGGTAATCACTGCTACTCTCGATCATTCGAAACTGTTACCAATGATTTTCACAAACGTTACTCTCGAACCTGTTATCGTTATTTTACGCGTGATTTTCACTGTTTCACGGTCAATCGAGGAAATGACGCATGCGTTAACGATTACAACTCTTTTAACCAATCACAATGCACAGGAAAGAAAGCACTCCTTTAGCTCCGTGATGTATTGAGCAAATGGGAAGCAAGTAAATAGAAGAATCGGCGACCGCTAGACTGCACAAAGTGATGAATGGCCAAGTTTTGCTTCAACACATCGAGAGAAGAGTGGAAATTGCAACAACACTAAGTATACATCTGAGGTAAGATTACGTGAGTAAGAAATCATTTAGACTAGCAGTGGCATCCTTGGAGAGGTCCAGCCATTGTGAGCCTTTAAAAAGATTTTTTTCGAATTTTCATTAAGAATTTTTACTGTATTAATTCTAAGCATTTTCATGTGTTTATTTTTAAGAAATTGAAAAATTTAATTTAATTTTTTGAGATTGTTCTGTTTACATCCAAGTGTAATTATCCCGGGCAACGCCGGGTACCTTTGCTAGTTAAAAATAAAATTACACGCGCTACAGGGTGATCCAAAAGTCATTTCACTCAAAGATACTGTTTTCAAGTTACTGCGTGAACTGATTTTTGGATCACTCTGTATATTTCTTGGAAAAAATTATATTTTTTTCCAAATATACAGAGTGATCACTCTGTATATTTCTTGGATCACTCTGTATATTTCATGATCCCTTTATTTTATTAAGCAAACAAGTATTACTTATTTGACTTTAACAATGAGCGAGGTCAAAAAATGCGCGTCATTTACCCTTGCTATGCCACTGATAATGACGTATTGTTTAGGTCAAATAAGTAATAATGTTTGCTAAATTAAATAAGTAATAAACGGGTCATAATTTTTTCGAGAATTATATTATTTAATTTTCAAAATTTGAATAAACAAACTTGGTGGAGTA
>JAHWFO010060973.1:1128818-1196473 GCA_023313115.1 Rhysida immarginata | reverse complement strand
ACTTACTTACTTACTTACTTTTCAAACCCGCTTATCCGTTAGGGTCGCGGGGGCAGCAGCCCTATGGAGGATCTCCAGCGATCGCGATCTTCCGCCATCAGGCGCATGTCCTCCCTGGTAATATCCAAGCGACTCGAACCCAGATTCTCCATGTAGTCTAGCCACCTGGTTCTAGGCCGACCCCTTGGTCTCTTACCCACCGGCTTGGAAAATAACAACTGCCTAGGAAGACTTCCATTTAAAAAAAATTACTCGTTTATCACCATCCACCCGCTAATAAATTACCGTATTACTCCAATAAATTTTGCATTCAAATACTGAGAATAATTAAAAATAAAATTACACGCGCTACAGGGTGATCCAAAAGTCATTTCACTCAAAGATACTGTTTTCAAGTTACTGCGTGAACTGATTTTTGGATCACTCTGTATATTTCTTGGAAAAATTATGATCCCTTTATTTTATTAAGCAAACAAGTATTACTTATTTGACTTTAACAATGAGCGAGGTCAAAAAATGCGCGTCATTTACCCTTGCTATGCCACTGATAATGACGTATTGTTTAGGTCAAATAAGTAATAATGTTTGCTAAATTAAATAAGTAATAAACGGGTCATAATTTTTTCGAGAATTATATTATTTAATTTTCAAAATTTGAATAAACAAACTTGGTGGAGTATTTCAATTTCTTAGCGGATGAAGGAGGGGGGGGGGTAAATTCACAAATAAACAACTAATTTCTTTTTTAAAGGGGAGTGAATTAATCATGATAATACAAATTTACAAAAACTAAATAATATACTACTCTCCATTTTATTTCACCAATCCGTCGTTATAGATTATGTACTCTTTAATAAACTCCTGTTTATCCCAATCAAACAATGTTTACTTCGCCACCACGTTCGCTTTAACGATTAATAGTAGTGAATCATCATCACCGTTTATCTCAGGAGCAGGAAACAAACAAGTCATGATTTCACGTTCACAGGTAAAAATCACTGATATCAAAAAGTAGCAGTCACAGTTATACCTGTGAACGTAGAATCACGACTTAACTCATCACTATTACTGAAGTGGGTTCGCGCGCTTTGCGATCGCTTTGTATTGTGCCTGTACGGCTATACGCGTGCCAATGAACATTATAGGTCACGGCACGGAAAAGTCACCTGTTCATAGTAGATCGAGAAACAATCCAATGTTCATTGTTTCCAACAAACGAAAATTAATACTGATTGTTAAAACCCAAGATGGAAACTATGAAGATCACATTGTTGCTTGGCCTACTATGGTCAAGTTTCTTTTCCGTGCCGGGGCCTGTCTTTTTTGTCGGCTACGGATTGTACAAGACAAACAATTGCCATAAAGCAATTTGTATTATTTTGGAAATTGGAATTGCTTTGTAGTTTAACGTGAACGTTGAGGAATAAAATAGGCGTCCGTTGTTTATTAGGAACTCTAGCTAAAATTTAAACTCCCGAATTTAAAATTACTTCTGCGTCACAGCTAAAGGTTCTTGAAATGTTTACAAGATTTTTTTTATAACTTGTCTAAATTAAAGAAATAGTGTCATGACAACCACCTGGATTAGGATATCAAATTAGCGCAGGATAATTAAAAACACACGTGCGCTTTTAGAGAAAACCAAGTCAATCATTAGAAAAAAAAATGAGCAAAATTTTCAAATTAACTGAACTGTAGAAAAAATAAAGAATGAATCTACAAAAGAAATTTAAGACCTCAAAGAAGGGTAATTAGTTTTTTCCCTCCGATGTCTTATTCTTCTGCTTCTTTTGCTCATTGGTGAAAAAAAAAATCTATTTTTTAAAGAGCAAAAATTACTCTTCTATTTCTAAAGTGATGTTATTTGAGTTGTTTTTTTTTATTAACTGTTCTCATCCATTATATCGAAAATAAGTTGAAGAATACAGAAATACTTACATATTTTATTGAAAAATAAGAAAGAAACCTTTATTTAATATAAACCCAATATTTTTTTATTTATATTTAGAGAGAAAAGTGTTTTTAAATTAAACAGCGGCATGTCTTCTGACAAAACTGAATGGATTTCAGGCAAAATGCCAAGTTTCGAAGGATTGTCTTCTGCAGGCGGAAATCGAAATTGCATTCCCATTCGACTACAAAGACTCTCAGAAGAAAGGACTTAATTACTGACAGGATCTAGTTTAACCATTAAATATAAAAAATAAACAACCGTTCAGAAAACACTGCAATATATTTTGTAACGCCTGATTACAGACCACTCAATTTTCCAAAGACTAATTTTCATTAGCCATTTTTAGAAGAATTAATTTCCTTTTTGAACTTTTCATTTGATTTAATTAAGACGGCGTCGTAAATTAATTATAATAAAAGAAGAAAGCATTATCTTATTTCGAATTATAGTTAAACCTAAAACGACCACCCACAGGACAAAAAAAAAAATTGGTCGTTATAGATAGGTGCAGAAAAATTATTTAAAAACTGATAAATTTACATATTCATAAAAGAATCTTAATTAATTAGAAAAATGGATGGAAAAATTCTGCGACCTGGATACGAACCAGGAACTTCGACTATCATGGTCGATGCCTCTACCAATTCGGCTATCGCAGACACTTGAACAGCCATGCTTGAACGTAAATTGCTTTGTCGAATGAACGTAAATTGCTTATCAGGCGTGAGAATTTTTTCCTTCTCTTGATCACGAAAAAAAAACTATAGGAGACAGAAAAATCGAGTGAAGAATTAACAAACGAGCAAGAAGGTTGGGATCGAGTGGTTACCGTATTTACCCGAATATAAGTCTACCTTTTTTCCAAAAAAAAAAAGCTCTAAAATGTTTGAAAATGTAAGTCGGCTTAAATTCGGGGTCGGCTTATATTCGGGCAAATACGGTATGTAGCGGAGATCCGATGTCCTACATTCGAATGATTGACTTTGAAGTCTGTTCAAGGGTAAAGGAAATAGAAGTTTTTCATATTTAAAATGAGCCAAAACGTAGTCTTCGAATTTTCTACTCAATTCGAAACTGTTGTTAATATATGGTATACAAGAAAAAGAATTTTAAATCTGTTCACCTAACGAGGCGAATCTTACTACTGTATAAATCTTCCTCGTGTCTTGTATCGCTAGCGCTACGAAGTGCTAGTTGTATTTCATTCCCTTACCTTCCCGATCCACCCACCCTTCTTCGCTAATCAGAGTCTTTGTCTAACTTCCATCTACGTGGGTAAAATTCTTTCTATTCCTCCGGAGTTACGGCTAGTCTCAAGCTGCTCGCCCCAGTAATCGCAGTCGTTAACTCACCTGCATAGAGACTTTTCTTTTAATTTATTGGATTTATTTATCCATTTGAAATAAAACTTAAAGGCCGAATAAAGCCTGTGAAATCTTTAGTCCTGACAAAAAATCTGGGCAAAGATTCATTTTACCATTGAACACAGGGTGGTAAGACCCTGAAAAAACTGTCGTTTCGGATAGAGGCTATCCTTTGTCAAAGTAAAGAAGATATAGAGAATTATCCTGAAAGTCATGAATTATACGATACGTCGTTTTTCAGGGTCTTATCACCCTGTGTTCAATTTTTATTATTTATATTCCACGGTTCTTGTGTCTCGTCTTTTTTTCCCTACATCCCACCACTTTTACCAATGAGTAACTTGCTCCTCCTTACTAGTTGAAGATCGTCGCATGGTTTAATCCGATTAATAATGATGTATCCCACAGGAAGACAACTGTTAACAGTCTGTATCATCTGATTTTTCCTTTAAGCAAACGGACCAACTATTTTCTGGATTTCTTTCTTTCATTGTAATTAGTTATCTAGAATGATTGACATCTATACAAATACTCCATTCTAAGAATATTAGAAACCTTAAAAAAAGACTGAATGATGACAAAACAATTAAACAAAGACAGAAAATTAAAAAAAATTAAACCAATTTATGAATAAAAGTTGAACCTAACTTATTTAATACGTTTATCTGTCTCGAGCTCTTCTTATTTAACTTCCTTTCACCTAACCATTTGAACCTTCCTCTAGTACGAGTCTCTATCTCGTTTATTTCGCCGTGTTTAAGCTCCGTTAATTAATCTTCAAAAATTTCGACTATGAAATGGTTGATACGGTCTTAATCGTTACAATGTTAATGTTTATTTTGAATCCTCATGCAACAATGGAAAATTTAACGTTCCAGGAATATTTACGCATGCTTTTGAAAACAGTTGTCAATAAATTGAAATGATGAAACCGCACATTCGCACAGGCCTCCCACTTTATCATGAAAAGGAAAAAAAATGAAAATAAAATTGTGGGAGGGGGAGGGGGTCTACAAAAAAAAAATCTTTATACTGAAAATTGGCTCATTAGAGGCAAATATTTATTTACAAAAATTGTATTTGAGAGAAGAGTCCGTACATGTCGAATTTATTGATTTTGATTCGCTGATATGAACGCTTCAGCCAATTCTTCATTTTTAGAAAAAAAGTTAATCTCTAAAAAGTCTTGTCCAATTTTCATGAAAAGTACGTCAATGTAAAATTTAAGGAAGCCTCTAAGTATGTATTATTATTTTTTTTTAAATAATTTTTTTTTCTGTTGGGAGAGGGGAGGAGGAGGTTGCCAAACAAGTTATTTATTAAAAAAATTCGTCTTAAAGTCCGTACATTTGGCTTTTAGAGATAATGACATGAATGGCCTCTTCTTCATTGAGACGAACCTATTTTGGAAAGAAACTGCTTGGCTGTGAAGAGCCATTTTGGAGTAATTAACGTTTTAAGGAACTCCCTCCATCCCCCCCCAACAGAATTTTTTTGAATTCGTTTCATGACCTGGTGATAGGCTTGTGCGAATGTACCATTCCGCCATTACAATTTGTTTTTGTGATTGCGTTTGTTCTCCTCCTCTGTTTTGCTGCTTTTTTCACAGAGTGGTCATGGAATTTGACGTTTTTTTAATGCAGGCTACAGTATTTAAATATCTTGGACACTATTATATATAACGGGACGAAAATTATTTTTTAACAAGATTTAAGGTTTTCAATTTTATTCAGGATTTTAGAGTACTTACTTGTAACTAACTTTTATACATATTTTGAGAGTCAGTAACTTCTAAACCCTTTTAATCCCCAAAATGAAACTTACAAATTTTGTTGAGCACTAAAAGAGCTATCTTGGTATTATCTGGTCCCCCTTTTGACCTTGAAATCGGTAAAAATGGAAAATTTCCCAACTTTGAGCTCAGAAAAAAGAGGAACGTGCAGGTAATAACTACCCTACTCGTAGTATTCATAAAAAAATTACAACTTTTAGTTCCATTTCCCAGTCATCTTAATGTCATCAAAAATAAGAATTTCGCTCGCGAATATTGCTGATCTCAAGGTCGATTAAATCAAGGATCGAGAAAGATTTTCAAACATGTCTGAATATTTTCTGAAAGCTTGTGATGCCCTCATTATGATACTGGAAAAAAGAACTTTTTATAAGTTTTTTATAACTTTGCTGTGTTAGTTTGTTTAGGTCAAATCTTGTAATCAATATTAAACCAACTTTCCGACAAGCTAGGGAGCTGCAATTTGACACACTTATGCAGAATCGATGACAATTTATGATAAAGAAAAAAATTTTCAAATCGGTTCATTGGTTCGTGTTCTAATGGTACTAACTCATTACTACGAATTGATTGTTGTAACAATTGGACATTTCGTTATGGCGAGAGGTAAATGTATCTATTGTTTATTGTTGCAAAATTAAGCTGTATTGTTGCCACTAAATAAAACATTATAAAAGCTTGGTTTGATAAAACCTTTTTCCTCTTATCTTGTTATCTTATACGGGAATGAAATGGTAGCCACTTTTCAAAACCCCTGAAACGCCTTTTTTTTGCCTGCCGCGTCGAGAAACAATGCGTCTAGAACCAAGATGGAGGATAAAAATTAAATAAAAATTGCCATGTATTTTTGAATGTTAGGGCTAACCATAGTATAAAAATAACCCCCAAAAAAACCTGAAATGGTCGAACAATCATTTATTTCCAAATTGGTCGATTTCTCGTGGAATGACCCTATATTTAAGTTCCAAGGGTGATTCTTTCGACAGTTCGTTGGAGAAAACTACTGAATCTCTAAACTTCATTTTGGTCCTAAATAAATGATCTTAGTCTGTAGTTTTGTCAGTTAGTTTTTGTGTCGATAATTACTATTAATTAGCGGTAATTTACAATTCAAAATTGCTTACGCTGGCAAATCAAACAATCCACTCCACAATGACGTCACAATCAACAACTTTGCTAGCATTGATGATCAAATTAACAACAATTGCATAAATAATTAACAACGATACCAATAAACAACAATACAGGCAAATAGATTTTTAATTAAAGAAATGGAGATGGATTGTTTACCGTCAAAATTTGACGGGATCCATCTATACTCTATCCAACGAAAGTTGGAGTGGGCATGTCCAGTTAAACTTCCTATTTCAATTGTTAGACATTGTTGATTCTACTTTGGCAACAATGTCTAACAATTGAAAGAGGAAATTTAACTGGACACGCCCACTCCGACTTTCGTTGGACAGAGTATAGTAAATATTTATTGGATAACTGACCAACAACCAGTTTCGCCTTTTAAATCGGGTTTCTTCAGGTTGTGATGATAACAATAAAAGCTGTTTTTATTAAACTTTTAAAGATATTGCTTATAATAAAATGTTGTTTACAAATAGTTTTGATATACAACAGTAGTTGGTTCGGAAACAATTGATGATAGAACAATAATATGGGATAAAATAGAATTAATGGATAATTTTTCTATTATAAAAGATGAAAAATGGACGCTAAAATTCTGAAAATATCAATGTTTGCCTGGGTGTTTAGTAATCGTTACCTAACCACCCATTATTGTATATCAAAACTCATTGTAAACATCTCTTTCATGGTCAATTAATCTAATGGTTTGGCCGTAGTTCCTGAAAATTCATTGTAGTCAAAATCGTACAATAGTGGGCGCATAAATCGCAACTTCAGAGAATGTAGCACGTTTTTCATTGAAAAGCATTGTACATCTTCGAAAACTAAGGGAAAAAACTTCCTTGTTGCTTCGCTCTTAGGTGCAGAAGTGGTTATGGCAGAATAACAAGATTTAGGGTTCCAGCAAGGGCACTTTTTTAAAGAGCTGATAAGCCATTAACAATAAGTTATCACGAATGACAAACATTTCTATGAGAGATTCATATTAAAGACATACGAACATAATGTTAACAATGAGAAAGGGCCATTGGGCTTTGACCTAGGATGAAGTGCCAACAAATTTTCCTAACTGCCCCAAGGCAATCAAATTGCCGAAAAAGAGGACTTCTCCAAGTAAACGAAACAGGAATTTGAAGATATCAAGTTCGAACCTCCAGCATAAGTTCGAGTAACGGGCAAACAACACTGACTTCAGAAGGCACATTTCAACAATAGCGTGGCCAGAGCGTTAGATTTAGTGACCATGATCTCCATGTAAGCAATATATTTATTTCAAATTAAAAAAACAAAACTATTATCGTCGTCACAACTTGAAAAAGCCAGATATAAAAGTTGAAACCGGTTGTTAATCATTTTCCCAATAAATGTATGTTGTAAAGCTTCTATCTTTTTTCATTAATCAGCACAATATAATAACTTTTCACAATGAATAGAATTTTAAAACTAAAGGGAAAAAATCCATCTAAAGGAAAGCATCTTTAAGATTTTAAGTATACAAAACTTTAGAATTTAAGAGCGTTTTTTAAATATTAATTCTTTATAATATTTATTAAAGCAATTTTCCGAAAAGAAGATAAACCGGTAAAATAAAAACGCACGAAATTTCGCGTCAGTAAACTGAAAATTGATGCGAGTTGTTTTCACTGAAAATCACTAGGATTCTAGCTCTTGCAGTTCGAGATATAAATGTCAAGTTTTATTACGATATTATTACCCCTTCGTGAGTTTAGCGTTCCACAGATATCACGCAGAAAATAACCGTCAAATTGGAACTTTGATCCATTCCAACACAGGTGTCTTCCGCTAACGGGCTTAATTCTTTCTGTGAAATCGCCTCCTGAGCGGGGTCAAATTAACTTGATTAACTTGGCGCATCTGTGGACTTGTAAATATTCATCAAAATGAAGACATTGCAGACATTAAACGAATCACATCATTAAAATGTATAATGGCGACATATTGTGACATGCTCACTTATTCCCGTCTCACAATGATAGAGCTATTCAGCTTTGAAATTGTCTTACCTCGAAAGATTTGTATGCAAATGTAGAGTCTTATAATTTCCAAGTCTATCAAGAACTACTGAAGAGAGATAAGCGTTCATGAGACATAGGTACTATTGGTGATAGAGCATCTACAGGGTGTTCGGAAAATGTAGGATAATGAGTGCCTAGCGTGGTCCTTTGGATGATAACAAACTTAAAGTTCCTTATGCAAAATGTTCAAAACTCAAATTTTAAGGTTCTAAACGTCACGCGAAGTTTCCGCGAAGCTGGCGGAAAACGTCATTTAATCTCAACAATTGCCGCAGTTTTCTGGTGCCATAGCCCAGTTCATTATCTGAAGTGCTGGTGCAGAAAGTTCATAAATGACGTAACGGCACCATTTTTTTAGACACTGAATTTTGAGTTTTAGACATTTTCGATAACGAACTTTTTGCTTAGATTGACACATGGAATCACACTATGTAATTATTATCCTACATTTTCCGAATACTCTGTATATTGGCAAATGTGTTTTTGATTTGATTTGATTTATTTCTTTTTATCATTTTTTCTGATCTGTAATTACGTTTAAAAATAAGATTATTATCTTATCCATCTGATCGTATTTGTCCTCTATTGACCTGCGGTCTATTTTTCCTGCTGATAAAGCCAATTCATTTTCGAGCAAATAGAAAAATCAGATGAAGACGACGATATTTATGATCATAATAAAAAAGGATTAAAGCAGAGGATTAAAATATGACAGACCATCGCCTAGAAAACCTCATGTTTGCATTCTTTTAAATACGTAATTTTGCTTGTGAATGATTGTATAATCATATTCATAATTTAGACACAAACTGTTCCAAATTTCTATTAGGCAAAGAGCTTTGGGAAGAAAAACGGAGAATAGTCAAAACGTGATTATACAATTAACATACTACAGGCAGTTCTGATAATGTTAACGGCAAACAAAGATGACAAAATTACAAGCTCTGAATACAACAGTGAAAACTTCTCTGAACAAGGAGAATAAACAGTCGAGTCATATTAATGTGACCAGCTGTTAATATCCGGAATAACCACCATGTGGAGCCCGGATAGCGACAAGACTAAAGCTCTAGTCCTAATCTAGAGCTTTAAACAAGACTAGGGTGCCTGTAAGGAGACTGGCGACAACTCGGGCCGTCGGCCATATTTTTCCCAACGATTGAATTAGCAGAGGTACAATTTACGATACTTTTCAGCTTATTAAGAAGAAATGTAAAGATGGCTAATTCTGGTTAGCCTAGCAAGCTTTTATTTGTATATTAGATAAAGGAGGTTAAAAAAGAAGCACGTTAACGTTTTAATTTTCATAATAAACCTAATTATTTAATCAGCTGATGGCAAGTTCGAGAATTGATTTTTCACCTTTTTAGCAAAAAGGGAAACTAAAAGCCAATAACCAAAGAAATTATATTTAGCAATCTACACACATTTTATATTTATAGAAAAATAAAAGTTTGACATCTATTGCAAAAGAGGAAAAAAAAACCTCAATTATCGATGATTAGTTTTAGGAAAAAAATCTAGATTCATTTTTACATTCTTTTAATCGTGGAATTGTTCTAACGGCACTTTCTCGTGTTTGCAAGTTGCAAATAAATTAAAAAATTATGAAACAAAATTATAATAGTTACATCTAATTGTTAAAAGAGACATAAAATTGGCTAAATGTTTCGCGCGAACAACTACGCTCGTCATCAGGCCTCGTTGACACATCAGTGTCTAGCAATTAAATAATAACTGAAAAATAAATTTTGACGCTACAAACTATCAATAAAATACTTAAATTTCAAGTTACATTTTCCAAAATTTTTCTCCGTTTGAATATATTACATGACTTAAATATGTTATGTTTATTAAATGTTCAGTTTAACATTTTAAAGCAGGGCCGTACGCAAGGGAGGGGGGGTCCCCGCATGTAACAGAATTGCATGGATCTTGGTCAATTCTGTTATTAACATTCTGGGAAATAACCCCCCCCCCCCCGAAATAAAATCCTGGGCACAGTATAGTTAGATATACTGTGTCCTGGGTACGATGCTGCTTTAAAGGGACTCAAGAGATGGATTGCAAGAATTAATTTTTGGTAAGCGATAATGTTAGCCGTATAAAGAGCAAATTTTATATCTGTGTGTGTAAACGGTTTCCAGACTGTTAAATTAATCATTTCACATTTTCTATACTGTATATTTAAATGAAAGAATAATAAAAATTGTTTAACAAAATGCCCTTTTCTGAAATTACAGAAACTACTGTATAAAAATGACAGAAAAAAGTAAAAAGCAACATTAATAGCGGAATGTAATTCCTCGACTCCTACAAAAAGATTTATAATTTTACTTTGGTGTTTTATACTGTTCAGATAAAGCAACATAAAAAAACCAAAAACATTGATGATTGTTTTTTTTTTTTGTTTTTTTGTTTTTTTTACCTTTCCAGCAAATAAAAATGAATAACAATTTTAAAAAAAAGTTTATTCGAATTAAAGTAAGCTGCTATATGTATGACAAAATTACACAAAAATCTAAATTTTTTTTTATAAGAGCTACTCAAAATATTGCTATCTTTTTTCCTTTTTCTCTAATATAACTCCCATATTTAATCATTATTTATTAAGATAAACGAAAGTTTTAATAACTTTACTTGAGTTTCCTTGTTTTTTTATAAATATTTTAATTTTTTTTTCTAATTTTAAGTGTGACTCTTTGAGATGCTTATTAAATGTTTTGTTATTTCTTACATGGGCCGTAGGTTTTTGTGGATGATGTGTAATGTGATTTCTCGTTTTGTGGTTTGCAGATGAGAAGTGTTTGTTTATTATTCTCTTCTTTATGGTAACACTTGTCTATTTTTTTCCCATTTGTATGGGGCTGTGTCTTTGTATAGTTATTTTTATTATTTACGGTTTGTTTTTAATTTTTCAAGATAAAAATCTTGCTCGTTAGGCCTGAATGACCCTTGAATAAAAATTCCTTGAAATTATATAAATTAAAAAAAATTATAAAAAAATAAAAATTGTTTAACATTCCTTGAAATATTTGTCTATTATTACATCTTTAAAAATCACTTTCTTTTGTGAGATTCACATTTGTATGAACAACAGTAAAACAATAAACATTTTTTTTTTGAAAAATATTTTTCCCCTTCCCTCTTCGCCACTTCAATCTTTAATTTTAAAGCGGATCTAATAAAACCACAACTTTTAAACTTTAATAATGCAATTTTATTAGCAAAAATTAAGAAACATGCACAATAAAACGAAAAACGGAACGAAAACTGCTAATTTCTGTATATCTGTAATGCTAACGGCACGCTATTTTGGGAAAACTATGGCGTCCGGAGCGTTAATCAATCAAAATCCGTTCCAAGTTGTCGCCACTCTCCATACAGGCACACTAGACAAGACGGGCTAGAAGAAACTCAATGAGGTGCTGGAATGTGTTCACAGGAATATTGAGCCATCCTGACAGATGCTGGAGGGTGCGAGATGGAGTATCCATAGAAGAAATAACCCGATCGTGGCGGTCCCATAAATGCTCGATTGAGTTTAAGTCCGGGGAATTTAGGGGCCAGGAAAGTATAGTAAAGTAAACCTCTTGTTCTTCTAATCACTCACGTATAATTCCAACTGTATGAGATGCCACCAATGCCTTGTATGGATGCACATGATCAGCAAGGATCGGTACGTACTTAAATCGATTCATATTGCTATCCACAATGATGAGTGCATCCAGAGAATGCCACGAAAACATTTCCCTGGCCATAATGAGGCCTCCACCAGCTTGTTGCCGTCCACAAATGGTTGAAGGGTGTTTGTTTTCTGACGTTCTCGCCATATGTGCCAACGTCCATCGTCCGATGGAGCAAAAAACGTGATTCATCTGAGCAGGCAACGTTTTGCCAATCAGCGGAAGGCCAGTGTCGGTACTGCCGTGCAAATTTCAGCCTCTTCCGCCGATGCATAGTCGTTAGCATAGGCTATTCCTCATCCATGCATAGGTCCTATCATCATCCGTCTACTGCGGAGCCGCATACGAGCTCTGAACTCGTACACAACAACGCTCCCTGAACTGCCGTTCTGAACACCCTTGTGGTAGCCCCCTGGTTCATTTGGGTAGTATAAGCTGCTCCACTGTAGCACGTCGATTCGCCCGAACGCACCGCCGCAGCCGCCGTTCCACTCTTTCATCTATGGCTCATGGAGCACCACAATTTCCACGTCGCACAGTGGGGCCAAATGCATTAATTCTTGGCATAAAATATTTTATTTAAATCTTCAGAAGTAAATGACAATTAAAACACTTTTTAAGAAGTATTGATTAATAAATAATAATATTTATTTAAATATTACACATTTAATACAATTTTTTTTATTATAATTCCAGTACGATGTGTGAAAATTGTTATACTAATACATTAAAAGAAAAATCATCTTACGATCAGGAAATTAAAAAACAAGGCCTTTTTTTTATCTTTTAAGATTGAGATTTTAAAAACATTTTTCATTTTCTATTAACTAATCAGACTCAGTATCACTATTTGAAATTAAACTAATGATAGATAATTTTAACAAATTTAAAGCTTCTTTATCGAAGAAACTTTTCTGGGGGGAACTTTTCTCAAACTAGAAATAAGAGGATCCGATGTGATCAGAAGACAATTGAGCACATCTTCATTCGTTTTCCGCCTTGAAATCTTACGAGAAAAGCATTCCCTGAACTTTTTGAACTATTTATTTCTCGCCTCTTGGGCCTCTTCGCTCAATTGCCCTATAGGGACCAAAGCATGCTCTATTATGTCTGAGCCATGGATTAAAATTTTGTCAAATAAAGTTCTCCTAGTTATAAAAATATCTGTTGAACCAGACTCTAGACGAAAAAATATAAATTTAGTTTCATTGAAACTTTTCCTTAATTATGTCATTCTTACTTTAGCAGTATTTGTATGCTATATTTCTAAAAAAAAAAAAAAGGAGCAAATATGTGCAGGTTTTTTTTATATTTCTGCAAGAGTACCTCATGGAGAAACATAAAATATAACAATTACGAACATGATTTGCCCTGATATAAACTAAATTCCTATAGATATGTATTATTTTCTCGAAGTTCAACTCTTACTAACAGCCCATTTTAAAATTAAAATTATCAAATTTTACTTAAATGAAAATAAGAAATAAAATTAATTAATGACGTACCAACCTGTGGGTAAGAACGCCATGTTAATTTTTTTTAAAAGCTTTCAGAAAACGCAAGCATTTAAACAGAAAAACGACACGAGTGTTTTCTTCTTAAAAACAACGGGCAATACAGAGACAAGTTTGAATTTGTTTTGAAAAGAACGACGCTTTTTTCAGACTTTGACCTATAGAGTACTGCAAGCAGTCATTATTCAACTCTTAATTCAAATTAATATTAGTTACCTACTGTCAATTTTATTTTTTGAGTTTTTGCCAATAATTATTGAATTTGGCCCCGCTGTGCGTCGCTTATTTTCTTTGCCATGCGCGGTACACTTATATCACAGCAGCACGCAAACAGTTCACTGCCCGAGAGTCAATAATTCATTCCTTTTTGTACATAGGATAAATCGCTTCGTTTCTGCATTGCAACAATTAAAATGTTTTATCACACTGTATATACTCACCCAATCTGCTGATGACACATCATTTATTGCCTCATTTAGTAAGTGCCTTCCGCGATTGGTTATTTAGCGCTGACATCAAAATGTGAGTCGACTGTTTATTTCCATGTCCTTTAAATATGGAAGTTAACAAATTTTCTGATGATTCTGTGTGAGCCAATTTTTGCTCCTTATAGTTAGATGTTATTTTTTAATTGCTTATGCCTTAAAGTATAGAAAATGTGGGTTATTCCCCACTCAAGCTTTGATTTTGCTATTAGGACTGTGATTTTTGAAATGATTAAATGGGCGAATTTAAGTTTACTTCCTTAACATAAAACAGAGGAAAACAAAACCTATCTCAACATTAATGTGTATCAAAACATTTATAAAACTTAAAAAATGATCCCAAAAGAGTAATTTTTCGAGATTTTTATACTATAAATCATTTTCAAAGCAAATATCATGGAGAGTGAGAACTAGTTTATACAATATACTTTTAAGGCAATAAGGAAATCATACGCAAAAATAAATAACTTGTTTGAGTTTCTTAATTGTTCGGGCATTGTAAATTTGTAAAAGTGGCCATCTAACAGGGAGGAGGTCGGCTATTAAGCGAAGTAGGCGTTCAAAAGTTATGATTTCGCAAAGATAACCTAGGCTTCAGAATAACCGAGCACTTCCTTGATATTAAGCAAACAGTAACTGCAGTTTCTTCATATATATTATGCCATGTTATGGAAAAGTATACAGGATGTAAATGGACGACGTTTCACAAATTTAAGGATATGTAGAGGATGAAACTCTGAGCAAAAAAGTCTAGTCGCGTTTTTCGTCCTGTGGCTCCGTTAAAAATTTATAGCGCTTTAAAGTTCGGTATCGGTAAGGAATATCGGTATCGGCCAGGGTGATTCTAAAAGGTCGTGCCCAAATGAAAAGGCAGGTAGAGGGTGAAATTTTGAGCAAAAAAGTCTATTCGCGTTTTTCGAACTGAGGCTCCGTTAAAAGTTATAGCGCTAAGTTAAAAATTGCTCATCGTCTGTACCAGAGACAAATGAAAGACAAATTTCTTCATTTGTCTCTGGTCTGTATCAAGGTAGATTTCCGGAAGTGACGTCACGAAACTTTAAAGCGCTATAACTTTTTAACGGAGCCTCAGATCGAAAAACGCGACTAGACTTTTTTGCTCAGAGTTTCATCCTCTAGATATCCTTAAATTTGTGAAACGTCGTCCATTTACACCCTGTATATTATGGAAAAGTAAATGCCTGCAAATGTTTATAAACGGAAGCACATGAATGGCAGAACCACATCTCTTATATAAATCAGATTGAGCTTCTCTAATTTTCTCACAGAATATAATAGACTCTCTCACGTCTCCAGGAATTGCAAGAATACTTCTTCTTCGCTTGAATTTGTAGAACTTGTAATTTGGATGGATGGATGGATGGATTTCCAGCTCGCATCTCCCCCTTCCAGGAGACTAGCTGATTGAGATGAAAGGATGATGGTGAAAATAGACAAACACAAACATCCATGCCCATGGCGGGATTCGAACCCGCAACTCGCTGGTTACGAGAGCGGCAAGACAACGCTCTCGGCCACCGAGCCGACAACTTGTAATTTATAAAAACATTTATTGGAAAGGTATTCTTTAAATATTGCTTTATAAAAACCTATTTAGAATCTTTATCCTGTGTAATCATATTCATGAGTTTTGGCCATTTTAATTAATTTTAATTAATCGCAACAACAGTTTTTACAAACATTGATATATCCCACTAATCTCAAAACAAGCGCAATGAAACATATTTTCTTTCATAAGCTGTCAGAATTTAAATTTTTAATTTTTAGTCAATTTCCTTAAAAATAAGCACCTAAAGAAATTATATGAAAATTTAGCCGTGGAATCCAATAGAATTTTACGCCTATGATCTAAATTTATTTCTATTTTAGACATTAATGCACTCTTAATTTTGCTTTGTAAATATTTTTGCATTGTCGTTTTAATTCTTAATCAATACAAGGAGAAGAACAAGTAGAAGACGAAGACTGTTTTTCTACCTAAAAATTTGACCGAGAACTGAATAAAAGACAGAACTGGGGAATTCTCATTCTCCTAACAAGGGTAGTCTTTGGAATTACGATATTTGTATTCAACCTCGAGATCGTAATGGATTCCGATTGCACTCTATGAAATGTAATTAATGTCTGCGGTGATTATTCAACAAATATAGTAAACATAATATCCATATAAATGAAAAGAAAAAGTAAAAAGAAAATGACCCCCCCCCCTATTTCTATCCCCACTTTCTTACTTAACCTTTTTAAAAATCGAAGGTCAAATATGTAATTTATACTGAATAGATATCAAGAATTTAAATATTGTTCATATTAAACGTAAAAAAAATTGCAAGCAAACAATATTTTGCATATAAAATGTAGACTAATACTCGCATTTCCTTATGAATAAACTTCGATTTTTTTTTCGAAATTTAAAATACAGTATCGAACGCATTTGTAAAGAACAAATGGAATATAGAAAATGCAAAAGTGAAGAAGACAATTTAACAATTTTTTTTTTTTTTTGGTAAGGTTGCATCTTCCTTAAGTTATTCTAATATAATACTGAGTAATGTTAACGCAAACATAATGTAAAAATGGATCGAGGAATTTCTGCAGTGCTGTTTTCCACGAATAATAACTATGTGTTTGCTTCTTCGAGAAGCTTTCAGACTCCACTGGCATTAAATCTGGAGCGTATAGACAGACGTTTTCAAAACTTAACCATTCATTTTTTTTTTCAATTTTCCATGGTGACAGTTTTGTTGACGTCTCAATAGGTGGTAATCTGGCTGGTTCAAGGTCTACTGGATAGAGCGGACGCTGAAACTTATTCGTCCAAGTTCTTCCGATTGTGACAACCCCCCAGAGTCATCACAACAAACGAAGGACGCAGCTGTTAAAATTAGTGCTAGGCCATTTCACTAGCAAAATACCAGAAAAGCCATTTTGAGTTAAAGTTTACTTGAAAAATCGGCAATGGATGAATAAATAAGCTTTAATGATTTGCAATTAACAGTTGTCAGAAGAAAATTTTTTTGTGTACTTTAAGACAGTTGCCAAACAATACGATTTAATAAAAATACGATTTAACTGCTCACAAATCATTAGTCGAACACATTTTAAATGGACTTCATTAGACAAAAAAAAACCCCTCAAAATATGAAGATATTTCCAATAAATGATAATGGTTAGCTAACAGCTTCATCAAGCATTTAACACGATATAACTTTGACTCTTAATAAGATCAAAACTAAACAAAACAAAGCAAACTAAAATGCAAATGATATGAAATGTTCGAAGAAAGCACGCTGGTTTGAGTAAATGTTTGAATAATTGACGTTACCAATCGCATAGCTCGTTTTTGAACTGCTAAGTCAACATTCAAGTTTTATGCATTTTTCTTTCAGCTCATTGCATATTTCATCATTTTAAAGCATTATTTGCAATCGGGGTGGAATGCATAGATTATGTCGGCGTGTTTGTCTGCTCGGTAACCCTGTCTCGTGAACAATTTAACGAATTTTTGTGAAATTTGATTTTGAGGAATCTACCCTCTGTTAATTTGCTAAGCAAAATTTCAATTTCCTATTCGAAAGAAAAATATTTAAATAGGAACGCATAAAATCATGTAAGGATTTAGTCAATCACAATGGCCTAGCGATGGTAAATGCTCCCAGGTATGGTATTTATTTTTCTCCCACTCTTCTCATATTTTGTCTTCGCGGTGCCTCCTCCCCACCCGCAAAGGTATCAAGACTGGCGTCCGGGGCATTATAACGTTAATATCGGTCAATCATAACCATTTCGGTTTCAATCTCTTTATTTGTATCATTTAACATCGAACAAATAAAAGCTGTTTTTAAAATGCCATATGTATGGCATACTTCTAAAATGTTAAAATTAATGAAAACCAAGGGCCTCTTATCAAAAACCAGTTGAGTATGCGTTTTATTCCCTAAATAAACTAAAGCCAGTTAACTTAATAACCGGTTAATTTATTCTCAAAATAACTCAGTTTTTTCTTTCTGTTGGTGTCTAGAGTGCCTGTATAATAATTTCTTTTAATTATATAGGCACTCTATTGGTGCCTTGCACCGTCCTCATCAGTATTTTGTCCACAATAGATGTTTAAAAGTGTAACTTTCTTTGGACTCGCCCTGTACTTTAAAGTCAAGCAGAAAAAAAACAGCCTAATTTTCATTATATTCCATTGTCCATGAAATTTTTCGATAAATTACTTCAAACATGCTCATATATGAAATGTAGAAAAAACTGTCCGGTGAATGTCGTTTCCATGACTACAGGCGATCTAAGTCTGACCGATCTAATAGTTGGCTCTGCTCTCACAACATTATGAAATACACGCTTTCAACGCTTCTGAAATACGTACACTAAGACGAATTTCTGAATATAGACATTATCACACTGTCTAGACGGCGTTTCTCAATCTCTTTCGTCGCGCCGAAGTTTTTATGGGTCGCGAAATGACAGAAAAATTGTATAAAAAATCCAAATCAGAGGCAGATAGATAATCCAAGTCAGACCTAATATTGGATTGCAGTACCGGCACAAACAAATTTATTGGGTCGCCGTGTAAAAAGGTTAAGAAAGGCTAATTTAGACCAATTTCCTTAAAAAACTGGTGAGAAAAACGTTCAAATTTGTTTTCACCATCACCATTTTTTTAGAATTACAATTTGACTTCTATAGTACAGTATTATAAGGCTCTTGAACGGAAATGTTTTCAGTACATAAATGTTTTGTATAGTTGCTATTGTATTGCTCAGTGATTGATTTAGATACACGTTTATATTAAACTAGCAGAGTACCCGGCGTTGCCCGGGATAATTACAATTGTAGGTAAACAGAACAATCTCATAAAGTTAAATTACAACTCCAAAATGGTTAAATAATAACTCAATACTACACAGAGCGAAGGGACTATCCGTTGGAAGGAAGCTTTAATTATTAAAATCAAATAGAAATAAATTTTGAGGGCTCCAAAATTGAGGCTCTTAATTTCAGTTTAAGGACCCCAAAATTTTACCGCTTGGGGCATCCGCCTAACTTGAGTCCTTATTATTATTAATCCCCTTAAAACTTGAAGCCTCCTTAAAGCAAGCATTTAAATATTAGCCCTTGTTGACGCAACATAGAAACACAAACAGCCGATTGTTGATAAAAAGACAACTTGCCGATTGTTGGGCCCAAACTTTGCCTTGCTTTATTGGTCCGTGCATATTGTTGATGAGATATCTCCTATTTTTTCGATATTATTGGTATTTGAATATCGATTAGAAGAGCGTAGGAGGCCAACGGGAGGTCGGACGTGAACAGGACCTAGCCTAAGACACTCTCCGAGTTTACGAGGTCATTTGTGCAAAATTCCAGCCTCGGGGGCTACTCGGTTCAGAAGTTATGGAGTAACAATCAAACAAACAAACAGACGGAAAGTGCGCTATATATATATAAAGATTTATTTTTTTAACTAAAAAAATTTGACGATGCGTATGTTGACATTTTTATAGAAAATTAAGTCGTACATCCTCGCATAGCAATGATGTTCAACTAGATCTTTTCAATTTATATAGTTCTGTGAACAGTGCTATTGCAAAAATTATATTCGTTCATGTAAACTAACTTCAATAACCAATTTTATATGTATCCTTCTGAAATAAACGACAGACGAAAATTTTTAGACTTGATTCATAAGAAAACTGGTTAATAAAAAATTTTTTGGGCCCCTGAATTTCGTAATAAATATAACTATAGAAACTAAATCGTTGAAACAAAAATTAAAACTTATTTATCTATAATGAGTAGTTTTAATAAATATTCTACTTTCTTCTCATCATTCGTCTATTTCTCATAAGAATGATTTCCATAAGACTTAGGCAAACTTTTTGAATAAAAGCTTATATAGAAGCAATGTGAATAGATGTTAAAAGTTAAAAAAAATATTTAACACAATAAATAAAAGAGTTGACCGCGACACACATTTGAATAGAGTAAAGGGAGAATGCGGCAAGTGAGTTTTCAAAGTATGTGGCTCGGAAATTTCATGTTCAGCTTTCGAAGGCAGACATGGGCTTCGCTCAATAATATTCGGTTTGAAAGAGTTAAATGGGCTGTACGCACTCTGACCGTAGCTTTGAGGAGAATGTGATAGCACGCTTTCATTTCACGCTGGAAAAAATCGACCACATGGCTCCTCCAAGTGCATTCAACCAACCGGAGCGTCGAGAGAATAATCGGCTGCCAAAAAATCCCGACGGTACTGTAAATATATATAAATAAACAAAAGACGACCTTCACCTATAGCAAGTAAAATCAAACAATGCATTCAGCAATGTCTATCGTCTTCTAGGTGATTAATTTCGTACCTTCCCGAAGCGTTTTCCTTTTCCTTTCACTGTAGTTTAGAAGTTCTTCTTAGTAAATTTTTAATGGACTGCCGATGACGGATGAGCGCTTTCACGAGTGGTCACGCAGCACTGAAAACAAGATTGGACGCACGGCCATCACTCTTTCCTTCCGTTTCGATTTCAGATAATACAAGCCTAACAGTAAGTTACTTACTCCCCTATTTTACAGGAGCGAGTTTTGAAAAGTTTAAAGGAGGAGGATCGTTTCAATGTAAAGAAAGATGAACCCAACCTTTAAAATTTAAAGAGTTAAAATGTTCAATTTAAGCTGAAGGAGGTTTAATATTATACAAGCGAAAAATTTGGACTGATTCAGGTATTTCATATGCAAATTCTTCCTACACTAGCCGGCTCTTTTAATTCTACAGATTTTAAGAAGAGTAAAATACAGTAAAAATAAATTCATAATTTCTAAGTAACCTAATTTCTAAATTATTTCTTAAATGAATCTAACAATGTACAACAAGATATTGTTAATGATATATTATATCCATGCGTCAATTTTTTAAGTATTTATACAAGATATATTCATATAGTGGGCTGGCTTATACAGGGTGTATCAAAAATACGTTTACAAACTTTGAGGATGGGTTCCTCTCACCAAAACAAGAAACAAAGTCCATATAAACATATGTTCAAAAATTGATGAAAGTTTACGTTATACCTCACTTTAGAAACTCGTAACAAATGTTCAAAATGTCCTCTACGTGTTTCTAGCAAGATGGAAGGGTAAGGAAGTGAACAATAAATAGGGCCCATTTGGTCAGAAAGTAGGGCAAGTTAGAGACATAAACGCACTTTAGAATAAATAAATCCAATGAAAAAAGGGCAGGGCGCGTTGAAAAAAGGCAGGCGCCGCGCCCTTCTGTTTCCATCTAGATGCAACACTGATGTATTCTTCGGATCAATGATTGTCACATCCGTTCATATACAGAGGGTTGTTTGGGATCTATGGTAACAGCGTATTTAAATATGGCGAGCGCGTTCATTTCACGTGAACTATCACGTGGAGTATTGTTAGGGCAAGTATTAAAATAGTTAGTATTTGAACAACGAGCTTAAAACATTGAGTTATGCCATCGAAAATTGACAAGTATTGGGAGAGCTACATAATAGCCTTTTCCGACGTCAAATTCAGCTATTCCGAAATTATGAAAGCTTGCAAGAAGCAAGGCTTCGTACTTACCAAGAAAGGGATATGAAACGTATTAAATAACATTGGCAAAGCCAGAAGCAGTGCCATTCCCGAGGGTAAAAACATTCCAATCCGAGACCATCCACTAGTCGTACTCTTGACGTCGTCCGGAACGTTCGGGCTCTCGAAACCGGATGTAACCCACCAACACAACGGGCCATTGTACAGAAGATGGGGACATCTGTGTACATGGTGAACACAATTATCAACCGTGATTTACAACTGGAGAAGCAACACAAGACCCACGTTCATAAGTTGTTGCCGCGCCATGTTCAAGAGCGACGGACCAACTGCTGTGCTGTATGAGCGATACCTGGCGGATGAAAAGTGGAAATGCGCATTCACTAAATGAAACGTATGTTTATTTAAGATGTTTGAAACGTATGTACAACAAGAGCCGGGCCATTTTTTACCGCCCAAGGGGTTCTAGGATTCAGAAAATGGTACCGTGAATGCCAGAAAACATTTCATGATCGTGGCGGGATATAGCTACAACGGCAAGTAAACTTTACACAGTTGAGTCAAAGGCCAAAGTCAACGCCATGTACTATTAGACTAACGGTATAACCCTCATATTTACCCGTGACATCGTCGGTTTGTACAGTTCAGACTTGGCTGCACAAAGACAAGGCGTCGAGTCACACTGCCGCGTCACTCGCCTGTCTCCGGAACACATGCATGAAGTTACCGGAATCCGCTCCATTCCATTCAGGGACATGCCCGTCAAATCACCAGACGCACCGCCTATGGATTTTTGTGGTTTCGGCCTACTTAAACGGGCTCTCGGAAAGAGACGACCGCGAACAGTGGAGGTTCTTTGGAAAGCGTGTCAACACGAGTGGTTACGAATTGATCTTGCTGTTTTGCGTTGCAGCCTCCTGCAGTGGAAACTGTGATACAGGGCAATAGCAGCATTGAATGGCTACCAGATTGAACACACTCGATGGTGGCGAAAAGGGTTTTCCACCTTTTCTGATCCTCTTTAACTTTTTACCCTAAATCCCTAGCAACTCTCTGTACTCGCAGACGGTGCCGTACATAAAAATCATATCTGCCTGCTCAGGAAATGGATATCCTACCATAGTTAAACGGATCACCTTTCAGTTAACTCTCTAATCTACAAGTAAACACTGAAGACAAACTAACCACAAATGTACACAAATGACAACTACAAATATAAACAAATACAGCGCCATCTGGTTGGTTACAAACCCCCTTTGATGGATTGTGCCTCAAACCGCGTTGATCGTAAATTTTCATTAATATCTCAGAATCTAAGATTTCTGACATACGTTTATATTGACAATGTTTCCTGTTTTGAAGAAATCTGTTTGTTTGATACATTCTGTATATACGTATAAAAAGTGAACCTGTTGTATCCCTACAACTGCTATGTCGCATTTCAAAGTCATTTTTCTCGAAGCGTATGCCGTCTATTAAAAAAATTCCAAAAACATTTTCATCTTATTTTGTCCGTAGAAAACTATCATCCATGTACCGCCCAACATTTAATTTACACACAGATTAATTTTGTTATAACTATATCTTAATTGATCAGTTTATTTTTTAGCTTGTCAGTTGATTAGATGGCTAGTATTTCTAGTTTACCATAAGGGATAGTTATTCCCATTATTGGTATTTACATTGATACGAGGGATTATTTATGTTAATTATGTTATTCAATTGAACGGGATTTAATGCTATGTCCCGCGTTCCCATCTTATTCATTTTAAAGTTTTATTTTAATTTTGGTTTATTGTTTTTGTTTGTTTTATTTTATTTTAATTATTTTGATCTTAACTTTTCCTAATTATTTATAACCTACTTTTGAACGACTGCGTTATTAATTATTATTGTTTTGTTTTTGACTTCGTTAGCCCACTTTGGTATATTCTGTCGGTCTTTTTGGACCATAATGACCTCTGTGGGCTTTGTCATATTGTTTTCTTATCTATACCATGTCTAGCAAATATAATGAACTGGCTATATGTAGTCGGTTTTCTAAAGGAAAAGAGTATATAATGTTATGTCCTAAAATAATTCCTTGAAAAATTATAACTATTTGACGTTATTCTTGAAAGACCTATAGCATGGCTTGTGAATCTGCCGTTCTCAACCCTATGGATTTTTATGTAGAGAGACAAAATCCATATTGCTTAAGTCCATTCATAATCATGATACTGAGGATCATCAACAGAAAATGGAAGACGGAAGCCAGCAATTTAGGGGGAAACCGGAAATTTTTGAGCGTGTGAGGAAGTCTGGCTCCGATGAGTTCAGCAATGCATTGCTGCTAATGGAGGTTATTTAAACATTTGCTATGATTATATGTATTATTTCCTCGTGTCTTTATATTTACTCATTTAACCTGACCGAAACTAAGCGATTGTTAATCTACTTGTTATAAGTAAATTAGTGTTTTTATGATCAGGACTACCTCACACGCTTAGTTAATGTTTCCACGACTCGTTAAATGCGTCAAGAAACAATCGGATGACTTCAGCTGAAACAAATGCTAGCGTTCCGAGATAACACTTAAAGTACTTACAGTACAATCACCGGGAACGGAGGACCTCAGATTTCCAAGGCCGTTCTGGTGCTCATAAGCCCCACATCAATAAAAAAAACAACCATGCGAAGCGACGTAAAATAGTGTTTACAGTTCAGAAACTAGACCATGGATCATTTGAAACAAATTTTATGGAGGGCAGGTTGGGTAGACTCTGGCAATCAGATGGTCTTGTTCGGGCCTGGTGGATGCTCGGAGAAGTCTTCATGACTGACTGCGTGATGCCCACTGTAAAGTTTGTAGGAGGCAGTATCGATGTGTGGGGCTCATTTCCATTGTTTGAACTAAACCAATTTTTTTCAAAAGCAAGAACTATGACGTCTGAAGCTACAGAAAGCTGTTTCAGATAAATTTGACAGAGTTTAGTCACGTGGTATATCATGTACACCCCCTTTTCCTCCGCCAACGATTGTGTTCGATGTGTTTCCTTTTACATCTAGCAATCACCCTGCATCGTAATTTCCCATTGCAACAAACTTCGTTGCAGAACAGGAAGCGGAATACCGCTCCATATCTCCTTACAAACTTTCCAAAGCCCATCCAGGGTTCTAGGACGACGGTTTGCTATCCCACTCTTAAGGATCCATTGGGGATAGCAAACTGTCGTCCTAGAAGTTAGCAAACCTTCGTTCCATTGGGGATCCATCAGATGACTTCACCGGAATGTCCGAGAAGGGAATTGCTCCAATTCTGGTCTCTGTCCATCCGCCGACAGTAGTTCTGGGTTGAATGTGCGATGTGGCCTCGACGCCGTATCTTGGTGGATGGACACGTTCTTGCTGTTCCTCCCTTACAATACAGGGATTTCTTCCCGATATAATGTATCCAATAATAGTTCGCATTAATTTTGACATTTTTCTTCACCCGGCGAAGTGTAAGTCGCCCCATTGGACAGTAACCTGCAACAATCCTAAAGCCTTTTGGGAAACTTTTACGACACATGCGAACTCACTCTGCTCGACCCTTCGCGTCTACTGAACGATAAGATATTGCGCGCACATTTTCAGAAGAGTTCAAATAAATGCAGGCCTCATCAAATGTGACAATGAACTTCCTTTTTTCGCCACTGAGATACTCTTCGTAAAGATTTATGGCGTTTGTTTTTCGTTCTGCAATGTGTCGAGCGCTGAGAGCATGAAAACGAGCTTTATAAAACTTCCGCAATTTTAAATCTGTGTGAATGGTTCTGTTAACACTCGCCAATGACATTGCTGCTTTCTGTGCCGTAGCCCTTTGTGTTGGAGGGTTCTCCTGTTCCACCCTTCGCTTTATCTGTCGTACTTTTGCGAGTGATCTGCTGGGATGGGTCTTCTTCCGTGTCACTTTTTCACACGAGTTCTTGGCCTGACTGCCAGATTTTCTTAGATTTGCGAGTATGCCGTTCACGGTGCTTATGGATATCGCAATTCCTGCAGCTTTGTACCTCTTGACAATTACTGAAGCACTATATCCGTTGTCGGAAAGAGCTTTTACGTAGACTTTCCACAAATCGGTCTTGTTTTTAGTCATTGTGTTTGCCAATGCACGTGTCACCACATGAAAGGTAAGGTTTAAAGCTAGTAATTATACATATAAAGTTTTAAGGTGTTGGGTTGTTCCATTCTCAAACCAGGGGGATTGGAAGTCTGCCACATTTATCTGAAACAGCCGTCTGTATACATTTGGACAATTCTGCACTTCCAACACTGTGACAACAATTTCGGATTGGATCATTCCTGTACCAATATGACAATACTCCTGTCAAAATTGTGTCTAAAAGGTTTGAGGAGACAGAGGTTGAAGAAATGGATCAACCTGATATAAATACCATTGAACACTTGTGGAATGAATTGATCGACGATACTGAATAAGAAAGGAGAGGAAAAAATTATATAAAAATTCGAGGCTTTTTTGCAATTTTTTTTTTGCCAATTATTTGTTGACTGCTTTTTTAAAGTTATTCGAACCAATTTTTATCGTGAAGAAGCGATAAATTTTTAATTAAGTTTCCTATAATTTCGCATATACAGTAATAGTAACGAAGTTCAGGGAGCAATATTTAGTAATAAAAGAAGCAATTGTAATCCTGGAATACGTCTTTGCTCACGTCTTTATATGGTGCTCACGAATTGGCTCCTTTGATAAATTTTGCATTTTTACCGGATATGGAGACACGGTCTCTCAATTCTGCCCATACCAATAAGAATTAGTCTAGAATTTCATTCTTCTTTAAGTTTTTAATGTCGAAAAATGATAATGCTATGGAAGATATTCTACATGTCTCTGGATTAGGCTACATGTCATTTTCAAATTCTCAAGACGAATTTTTTCGGTTTTTCCCCTCGCGTACTCATGCTAAGTTTAAAGGCATAAAAATGATGAAAAAGCATCTTCTCAAAATCGTCTAAAAGATGAGATCGGGAGAAATGCGATTTTCAGAGCTCATTTTGTATGAAAGAGGAATGTGTTGTTGTCGTCTTAAGAAAAACAAATAAATAAAAAAATAAAAAAGAATAAATATAAAAAGTTAAACAGTCTACAAGACGGACTCTAAGAGGAGAGTTTGACGATCCTCTAATTATTGCAAATATTGTAGAATTTCGTGATAATGAGAAAAGTAGTTATTTAAAAGACTTTACGTTCAAAGCTGATTTATTACACGAAAGAAAAGAAGCAGTCAGGTTGCAGTATTTCACAAAAAATACAGGTAAAGTAAAAGACAACGGCGATGATGACATATCGGACTGACCACGTTTGAAATGAGACTGTGTTGAACTTTCCACGGTATATTCTGGACATTTTCGATAACCGTTTTGACGTATTCTGAGAAAGAAGATTGAAAGTCGGAAGCCCACTTATTTGCTTCCATGATTGAGAAATAACGAAGACGACGCAGAGGGAGCCAAGCAGACTTTACTCGACAATCTTAGTCCCAAGACGGAACGAAGCTAGATAGTGTTCATCGAACCACCACCAAAGTTGAGAGTCCCTGCGTTGTTAGTCAACCGAAAACCCCGATCGGATTCTTCGGCTGAGCGACGGATGTAGTCGGGATAAACAGCAACGCAGGGAGGAGGTGATGATGAGCATTAAGAAATGATTTCTGCGCTGAATATAAGCTAAAGTGTTTTTTAAATTTTAACTGCGACAGGTCGGAGCTCGAGAGAATAATTGAACCGAACGAGTCAACTCGCACGCACCCTAAGAAAACATTAAAATTAGGAAAATAAGACGTGATCGGCTTATCGAACAAGGCTCTGGAATGGAAGCTCTTGTTGGTGGTAGCAAGACTTAAGGGAGAGGATCAGGGAAAGGTAGTGTGAAGTCTTCACCCACGTTCACTTTCTCTTAATTGTTCTGTTGGTTTTTTTTTGCGTGCCCTCTTCAGCCGGCTCGTTACCCGTCCCTCACCCTCGAATAGCTTGATCCATTGAAGAAGAATTTTTTGAGTTATTCTAAGACTCGGAATGAAAGAATACGAGTGCAGTTGTTCTCGCAGACTGTCTCTTTTTTTTATTTTACTAAAGTGTCTTCAACCGCAATCAATCAAGATGACTTTTTGTTGTTGATTAACTTTTATTTATGTCTAATTTTCGGCGTTCCGATATTCATGAAACTTATACTGCGCAGTCTTTTGTTTGAAACAGTTACGTAATTAAGACTGCTTAAACTGTTTGGAGTCCAATTTCACCGTTAATAATCGTTAGTTATCTGCACGTTAAACGTAATTATCAGACTTAATAAAATGACAGAAATCTCTCGTAAAAGAGACGACTGACAAAATTGAATAAACGAAATATATAAAATAAATAAAGTAAATAAAAAGAAGAAAAAGGTAAAACAGACTTTCCTGATCAAAATAAGGTAACGGAAAGTTATCACTTAAAACGAGTTATGACCAAGTGAACTGAAACATTGATGGATCTTCAATAACGACGCACCACTTAATCTTTATATAAGTTAAGAATTTAAATAGACATTAAGTGAATAAGTCGGATTATAAATAAATCGATTCTATGGATTCATGAAATTACAAATTTTTAACGTTATTCAATAATTTAATTTTTTTGATTCAAAAATTTTTTAATTTTATTTTTTTTCTGTATTTAACTTTGCGCGGTGATTAATTAATTTGCATAATTAAAGAATGAACCAAAAGAATATGCAGAGTTCGGCTGTGGATTAATGGAATAATTAAAAGAGTTATTCTTGCTAAATAGATTGAACAATGAATTTTACAAAACAGTAATCCGAGTTGAGGAAGACATCAAATCCTTTGGGGTTCTTTGAGTTGAACTAAGGATTGGTTAATTAACAGAATATTCAATCCAAGGATACGATGAACAACCTGCTACAATAGAAAACTGTTTGCTTTTAAAGTTAATTTGTAGATGGAAATCCGGAAGGATATAAGCTATTTAAAATTTCGAGGAAACAATTACTTGTCCTCTCCGTCATCATAAACAAAGCTGACGTTGCATCTCCACAGAAAAATAAGGAGATCTAAATGAATTATCATCATTGATCCTTAAGTCTCATTGTCGTTGTAGTTTATATGCTGCTTTGAAAAGAAAGTCGTTGAATTTAATCGTGTCTCCACAGTCAATTATGAAAGTCTTTCCGATGAAGGAAAATTTAACATGCAGAAAGCAACACGCAAACACCAACCATTCGGTGATGATACTTAGCTGTCGACTGCTTTTCTTCCTTTTTGTACACTTCGAGTGTTCACTGTTGATCAGGTCGCTTGCGCACCATATTATTAAATACCGAAAAGGTGCTATTACTGGGGAGAACGTGTCTGTCTGTCCGTCGGTCTGTAACTCGATCTTCTCGAAGCGTAAGAAAAATTTTCAAAATCTTTTTTCGCCATTCGATAAATATGCTTCGTCGCACAAACCAGTTCGAAGATGGTCGAAATTGGTACAATGGCACTTGCTTTATTGGGACCATTATGATAAAATTTTCAATGCTAGGATATGGTAACGTATACTACATAAAACAACTCGTTACGACGAGCCATGGTCGAATATAACGTTATTAAATACTGTTTTCGCCAATCGATAAATAAAATTCGAAGACTGTCGAAATTGATTCAGTAGCTTGTGTTCTAAGGTCACCATTATGATACACCCTTAGAAATTTTCACCCCTAAAATATTGTATGCATTACACCAAACAATTCGAATATTGGCCGATTCGATAAATTACAAGAGTATTATTAGTAAGTTCGAAGATGGTCTAGTTTGATTCAGTGGTATCTATTCTATTGGATTGTTTCATACATGTAAATATTGGCCGATTGCGCTTAGGATACTTTGCATGCGCCCTACGATGTGTAACATTACAGCAGGAAATACGACAACCCCCAACAAAATAAGTAGGACTGGTCCAGAAGTTTCTCCAGTAGTGCACGTGTAGCGATGCAGACATTAACGTCATGGAGCAGCGCGATATCAGACTAGTGATTTTGCACGAAATAAAGTTGGACGGAATGTGCGGGTGTGCGCACTACAAGTGAGAGAACTGTCCGTAGATTATTTGCGAAGTTTGGCGCTGGTGATATAGGCATTAATCGCAAGCCAGTAGACGGGCGCCCGAGTGCGATATCCAACAGTTACGGCAGAAAATGGAAGAAAAACAGACTTCCACTGTACGTGAGCGTCCAACGAGCTTATTGTATCACAGGCAACCGTAATCTGACACCTGGTAAAAACGGGAAAGTCGAAAAAGCTGGACACTTGGGTTGCATGCCCTCACCGAACAGCAGCAACTGCGACGCTTGAAAACATGTCTTGCCCTCGTTTCGTGAGACTCTAACACCGTTTCAGCATCGCATCATTGCTGTTGACGTAAAATGGGTGCTCTACGACAACAGAAAAGGAAAAGCTCAGTGGCTGAATAAACGAGAAACACCGAAACAGCAAGCAATATCTGAGTTGCATCCAAACAAACTTCTCATCTCCGTGTGTTGGTCTTTCAGGTGTGTGGTGCATTTTGAATTTCTGCCACGGGGACAAGCGATCAACAGCGCTGTCGAGGCTAACGAGAAATATAGGCTCTGGCACTGAATAGTCACCTGACCAAGATAGGTCTATTAACAATCCAACCTTCATTGTTCCCAACAAAGGAAAAACCACTGATTGTTAAAATACGAGATGGAAACAATGAAAATTACATTGTTAATAGACCTATCTTGGTCAGGTGACTTTTCAGTGCTAGAGCCTGTCTTTCTCGTTAGCCTCGCAGCCCTGTGTACTGACGTCAGCTGGACGAATGCCATCAGAAATTGCGAACAAAATAACCGTCTCTGGTGAATCGTGCAGTTCTAATAGTCCTCCATGATGGTGCTCGTCTACATTCGTCTGTTGCAACCCTGCAAAGATTAGTCCTTTGGGATACGAGTTTCTTAAAATTCGAGCCGTAACTATTGCCTAAAAGACGTAAAAAACGTTCAAATTCAGAGTCAGGATAACTTGGAAAAACGTTACAATTCAAAAAGTCGACCAAAAATGAAAATTAATGCATTATATTATGAAACCGAATTTTTTAGATCTAATATTTCGAAAGGAAATGTTGACATTTGCAGATCTTTACGGGAATGGCTGCGATAAAGCTACCTCCATCGAGATAAGACACCCAGCCATATTGCGCAGTCCTTATTTTTTTAAGAGAACTTGAGGAGGAGAAAGGGGAGACAGGAAGTTGTCCATCACATTTGCAAACACCTCCATTAAGTCGCCGGATGTCTCACCTATGGACTTTAGTGGTTTGGACTAGTAAACCGCCGCCCAGGAACATTAGCTGAACTCCAGAAAATATGGAATGCTGTTGTTCTCCTTCTTCGGAAAATCTTTTTCAGTGGAAATTACGCTGCAAGAGGTCATGGGAAGTTCATACCCACCAAAAAAAAAATTAGTTCAAAAGGTCACCACCAGCATAGAATGGCGCTCTATGCAATATTCGTATACGAAATTAGACACGAAGACAAGTCTTTAATCGTTACTAAAATTAGTTACATGTTGAATGTGGCCTCCGCCATTTACTGAAAGCATGTTGAATGTGTCTTCGTGTCTAATTTCGTATACGAATATTGCATAGAGCGCCATTCCATGCCGGTGGTGACCTTTTGAACTATTTTTTTTTTTTTTGGTGGGTATGAACTTCCCATGCCCTCTTGTATAATATTACCAAGTATTATAGCTTTTGGTCCAGTAGTTTTTTTATGGCCATGTCAAAATGGAACTTTAATTATAAAGACCCTGTACTACAACTTAATAAATAAATTGCACATTATCCTCAATAGGGAATTGACATCTTACGTCACTTCTAGCCTGAACCGAGGCTAACGAGAAAGACAGGCTCCGGCACTGAAGAGTCACGTGACCAAGATAGGTCTATTAACAATGTAACTTTCATTGTTTCCATCTTGTATTTTAACAATCAGTGTTTTTTTCCTTTGTCGAAAACAATGAAGGTTGGATTGTTAATAGACCTATCTTGGTCAGGTGACTTTTCAGTGCCGGAGCCTGTATTTCTCGTTAGCCTCGTAGCCTGAGCGCGGCCTTAGGTACTTATTCTTTCAAATTGTTAACAATTGAAATCCTAACAATGAAGCTGACGATAACTCTTCCTTATTGGCTTTTTAAAACTTGAAATCTTTATTGTTGGGAGGATATAACGGATCTAGAGGACAAAGCTTTTATTAAAATAGTAGAGAGACATGAGTTTTAAGAATTCTCAAGTTTTTATAGTAACTAACAAGATAAATAAAATAAAAATAAAAATTCCTAAATGCATTTTCGCAAGACGCTTTTCTTTGAAAAAAGTTTTTAATTTTGCCTCGTTCTTATAAAAACGTATCCTTTCAAATGCATTGAAACGAAAATTTTTATGAATTACTTCTGTGAAACCCTTTTCTGTGAGTTTTCTTGCATGGCATTGTATTATTGTTGGTAACACAAAAGAAAACCAATTCAGAAAAGGCGAATATTGATTTTGCTAAGAATACAGTCTATGACCTATTCACTGCATAAAAGAGATGCTTAAGAATAAAAAAAATTAGCTTTTGCGTTTGTGTTTCTTTAGGACTTCAATAGGATGATCGAAATACGGTCAAGCACGGACAATAGAGATTTAGGGCATCATTCGTGATAGGTTAACCTTGCTATGAAGGAGCAAGTACAGGCAGCGATAAGCCTACGTGTACTTGCGACTGAAATATAGTCTCTTGCATTTTTTTTAATATAATTATACAAGATGTATCTAAACCCCTGTCACAAACTTCTAGTGGTGATTCCCCATAGCGAGGTGAAAACAAAAGTTCATATGAACATGGTTCGGATAGCGGAGCATAAAAAACTAGGAGCATCCGACTCGTCGCTTCTAAGTAAGCCACCACGGACACTGATATAGTCAAAACGTAAGATCGAAAGCCTTGAGTGGAATGATCTATGAACAAAAAAAAAGGAAAGTTACTATTCAGACATGACTTAATTTACTATTTCCCTCCTCCAGAGATTATCACCCGTACTCTCCCTTTTTTTTTATAGAATATAGTCCTACTATGTAACATATTTAATGTACTTTTGAAGGTTGATATTTAGCAACAGAACTCAAGCACAAACAATTTACCAACTCGAGTTTTTGTTTTTTTTTTCTTCCTGATTGATCAAAAAAAATTTTTGTGAGTATGCCTTCAGTAAATGGCTAAATGTGATTTTTAAGAAAATCATAACTGAATATTTAAACAAATATCATTTCAGTTTTAACGATGTCGTTAAAAAATGCCATCACACATCTCAATCGCAGAGCAGAATTCATAGGATGATTTATTCAACGTTATCCAATAAACGCATGGAAATTAGTTGTCAAGTAACAGGGTGAGCTGTCACTTTTTTTTTCTTTTCTGATCCCGATGTTTTTCAATTTCCTCTTGGCGTGATCACTCTTGGTCCTGGCGTTTGACACCTAGACTGAAAGTGGAACTTGCTTCTGCTTCCCCCTTCTTATCGACTTAGAAGGTGCCTTCAAAATGCGATGAAGACGACTATACGCGGCGATATTTAGTTTAGGTGTGCGCACATCAGTGTCGCGGGTTTCTTTCCTTCTCCCCAGTGCTTGGAGAACTCAAAATTGGAGATGTCGTTCCTTTGACAACTGAGGCGCAACTCAGCTGATCCAATTGCTTCAGCCTGTGGGTCTCACCGACCCGCTTCGTTCACTACTTCACATTTGGCGTTAATATGGTAATCTTCCTGGATGGCTTTCCCAGACGATACACTTATAGGATCTGTTTTTATCCCATCTTCAGATGTATGTCAACTTGAACTCTTCGTTAAAGTCGTTGTTTCACTTGCTATTATTCTGCGCTTTCCAAACAAATTTTGCAAGAGCTGGTTAAGGACGTTATGCTAATTTTCGTTAATTCTATCTAGGTCTCAAGAGACACAGTTTGAATGAGTTTGAATACATCGCCGAATGTCCTCTTACGCTTAATTATTTAAAATTATTTAACATTTGCGTTTTGTGTGTATCCCTCTTCAAAAAAATTCTAAATGAAATGTTTAGTCTCTCAAATTATTGAATGAAAATGTTGATGAGAGGTATCGTACTGTGTCAAATTATTGATTAGTGTCATTTAATTATAAAAAGTAAATATGTATAAATTTTTCAATAATTTTAGAGTAGTTTGAAATTTCCACCTGATGAACTTAAAATTTTAAATTCCGAGTTGGCGAGTGGCTATTCAAACAATCGTATACAGGGTGTCCAAAAAGTCTGTAACATGGCAGATATCTCAAAGCTGCCAGGTAATAGGAAGGTGGGGAATTCAATGTCGCACTCAAATTTGACTTTGACCCCCAAATTTAATGTCATCCATTTGCTAACTCGAAAACTATTAAAGATAGAGAAAAATTTCCAATTGCTACCCCGTAGAGCAACATCACATTAGTCTGAAAACAATTTTTAATCACACCCTTCCCCTTGAAAGATTTTGAGAAAATGGGTGAGAAAGAGTCACTCAAGGTCAGGTTGAGCTGGCCAGGTTGGCTGAGGTTTCTAACACATTTGAATTGCAGTGAAGCACACGGTTGGGAAGGGGAAAGGGAAGCACACTCTTGAGTGACTCTTTCTCGCCCATTTTCTCAAAATCTTTTAAGGGGAAGGGTGTGATTAAAAAAATATTTTAGACTAATGTGGTGTTGCTCTACAGGGTAGCAATTGGAAATTTTTCTCTATCTTTAATAGTTTTCGAGTTAGTCTGAATAGTAACTTCCCTTTTTTTTGTTCATCGATCATTCCACTCAAGGGTTCGATCTTACGTTTTGACTATATCAGTGTCCGTGGTGGCTTACTTAGTAGAAGCGACGAGTCGGATGCTCCTAGTTGCTGGTTTGAAGCCAGATGGCAGAATTTTCCTTTCGTTTTTCACTCTTAATAAATTTATCCGAATTTGGAATATAACTTTCCTGTATTTATTTATTTATTATAGAAATTTATGGTTACCCGCTATAAACCTAAGTGTTACAGATAATTTTGTGTTCCAACAAGACAAGGATCCGAAACGCACAGAGAAAGATGTCAAAGATTATTTCAAACCACAAGATGTTCTTGTGTTGGATGATGTGCTCAGTCTTCTAACTTGAACCCTATTAAGCATTTTGTTGAAAAATGAAAAGAAAATTTTGTTGAGAAATCGTTACTGAATTCAAGAAATCGGTCGTTCTGTTGCCAATTTTTTTCGACGGTTTTGATTGTGACTTCAGATTCGGGTACAGCATAAAAAAGTAAGTAAAAGTTATGATCAGCACACATCTATCTCTTCAGGAAAATGGTCAAAAGGCCGGTTAAAGTTATCATTTTGGTTTTTTGAGCCGGACTAAACTGATTAATCGTCATTTTGGTCAGGTTCCCGAAGAGATAGAACACGTGTGCCTATTATGTTTTTTACTTAATTTTTTTATACTCTATCCGAATCTAAAGTCAAAATCAAAAAATTCGATAGATATTGACGATGGAACACCAACTTCGCGAATACAGTAATGATGCTTTTAATAAACATAGTTCTGGGATTGCAGTACCTCACTCTTAATATGCAGGGTGATTATAATTAAAGTTTCAGTTTCAAAACGCTATAAAAAAAGAACCACTTACGGCCGTATTCACGACCTAGTAGCAAACCCCGTCTCAGTATCAAAAGTGAGTAGCAGCAAAAAACGGTATTCACGACGACATAAACTGAGTATCACGTCTAAGAAATAACGTCAACTTCGTCGCAAATCTGACTGAGACGGAGAAAAGTAGGTGGCAAGACTAGTATCAGAAGCGGCGCATGCGCAGAATGCCTGGAGTTGCTTCGCTGTGCGTGGCGTTACTCCCGGTGTAGCGCTGAATAATTCCGCAACCTGTTCCCACGCCGCTTGCTTTTCCTTCCACGTGGCGCCATTCGTCTGCTATTTTCGATGGTGGATGTATAGTTTTTTTTTCATAATGTTGGAGAAAACAAGGAATGAAAATAAAAACCTGCAGATTTCTGCGACTTGACAGCAGCAAACGAAACGTGCACTTGTAGTGCCGCAGACTGAGCAATTCGGAGATTTTTTTTCCTTCCGGCCAGCGAGGTCATGTGACTCTATAGAGCCAATGGTAGATGTTGTTACAAAAAGTCCGTCTCAAAAGTGAGTAGCTGTAAACTGGTCTCAGATAGAAATGGTGAATAGCAGCAAAAAATCTGAACCTAGTATCACTTGATACGCAGTTTTCAGCGACGCAGTTTGAGACGCGGTTTGCCACTAGGTCGTGAATACGACCGTAAGTAGAATGACGTCCAATTGGAACGGAATGTTATTGAAGAAGGGGGAAAGCTTATGGCATAAGAAATAAAAGTAGGTCCAAATTTTAGCAACAGATGGCGCTGTAAGCGTCAGAATATGTAAATGAAAATACCTGTCATGCGCACGACTCATTTCATTTGTTACAAAAACTTAGCGGAATTGAAAGCACGCTTTGCGCAACACATTCTGAACGTGACGCTGGAGACACTTCGATCAGTTGTGGAACATGCTGTTTCTTGATTTCAACAGGTTGCACATAACGCTAAATGAACATGTTTTGCGCCAGTCTCCCGCAATTTAAAAAACCGATTTGATGGATGCTTTGCACACTGAACAGTACAGTTGGTTTAACGTGTAACTTACACCTTAGCCTTTGTTTTACGATTCATTTGTCATTTGTAGTCGAAATTCTGACGCTTACAGCACCCTCTGTTACTAAAATTTGGACCTACTTTTTTTTCTTATGCCATAAGCTTTCCCCCCTTCTTCAATAACATTCCGTTCCAATTGGACGTCATTCTACTAAGTGCTTCTATTTTTATAGCGTTTTGAAACTTAAACTTTAATTACAATCACCTTGTAGTACATAAAAATAAAACTATGCTGCAACAGAGTATACAGTGACAATTTGAAAATAAAAAATGATTTAAAATTTACTATTAAAATGTTAAAATATTATATAAAATGGCGTTTAAAAATTCCTAATTACAAACTTGCCATGCAATTAATGTGCATGTGCTTTCATTCTATCGCGATTATACAATTTTAAAGTCTATTATTATAACAGCTTTTTTATTACATTAATCAAGATCGTGGCTATAAAGAGTTCTCTTTTTTTCCCTTATTTTTTTTTCCAGCCAGCCTCCTGTTATTTAAGAGAATTTTTAAGTTGGGTTTCAACTTTAAACATCGCTCTAATCTAATTTGGGTCGCGGATCCTAATTTTAAAGCAAATTTACGTTGTCTTGCTAGATTTTGTCAAAGGTTGAAAAAAAAATCGAATAATTAAAAAAAAATGCTTTATCATATTAATCTTCTATGCTTAAATTAGCCTAGATAATTAAAAAATTATTCTTCTAATCGTTTCAGTAGGATATCCGAGTTGTAAAATGATTGATATAACTTTATAAGGTGTCTTTAATCCCTCTTCTGCATAATTTGCAACATCAAGAGATTTTCTTTTCTGTTAGTCGATATAATCATTTTTCCTTTTTTTAGATTGTAAAAGACACAGATATAGAGGAATAGATCGGCAATGCTCGTACCTTTCTCATTGGCGCTAGTGAAGCCGGATTTCACTATAAGGTGGATATTTATTAATGATCAAAATTTCAACACTAGATGTCAGTATCTAACATCCTTACATGGCCTCAAAATTTAACATGAATAAATACTAAATATGCAATAACAGTTATAGTAACAAACAAATAACAACTAATTTTTAAATAATCAATGTATACAAACTATACAATTATTAATAATTATTGTCAAGGACGAAATCTTTGAACTTCTCAGGAAGTTGTTTTCTACGTCTGGGCTTAGCTCTGATGTCATCTTTTCCTATGGCCTCAGACTCTAGCGATCTGTAGTTTTCTTGCAACTGATCATGTTCCTCTGGCTCATCTTGATCTTCTAACGGTAGACAAGGAGAAGAATCGAGATTTGGTGCCTCTGGTATTGGACGAAGAAACTGGACATGGGCGATTCTGATTATAGACGGAGCGTTGACATCATGAATGCGGTAGCACACTGCCCCAACTGGATTCTCAACACGATATGGGCCTTTAAATCTTGGAGTTAACTTGCCATCGGAGTGTTGTGGCCAGTTATAAAGTACAATATCACCAATCTTAAATTTATGATCAATGCGGCGTAAATCAAAACATGCTTTGTTGGTTTCATGAGCAGTTTTAATTTTATCAATGGCAATTTATCTTGCTTTTGCGAGGAGGTCAAGTTGTTGAAGTCGATCAACATCATCAACAATAGTTCCTAAATGAATCTCGTTAGGTGGGATACGTGGTTGATATCCGTATAAAAGATAAAACGGTGAATAAGTCGTAGTCTTCTGTTGTGCAGTATTAATAGACAGAACAACATTAGGGAGTAACTGATCCCAATCTAAAGCCATTTTCGTTAACGTTGCAATAAGTGTGGCGTTAGCTCTTTCAATCAAGCCGTTAGATTGTGGCGTATAAGGTGATGTTGGCAAATGTTCAATTCCATACTTAGCAAACATACGTTGTGTTTGTTGACTGACAAAGCATGTACCATTATCAGATATGTACGTAAGTGGTGGTCCGAAACAATAAATAATATCATTTTCTACTGTGTGGATGACGTCTTGTACAGCGAGTGAACATGTAGTTCTAGCCAGCAAAAAGCGTGTAGCATGGTCTATGTGTACTAAGATATACAAATTTCCAGCTGTAGTCTTCGGTAATGCGACGATGTGGTTAGCAGAGACGATCTGCCATGGGGTCTCTGGTATGGAACGATGCCCCAGGGGTCCATAAGCAAGGTTTGAGCACAAGGCAAGCATGATCTGGTATATGCCTTCGTATCACGAAGCATGGATTTCCACCAGTATTTAGCCCTAAGACGATTGAGTGTTGTCTCACAATTTAAATGTCCGCTGTCATCATGACATACCTTAAGAACAGATGAACGTAATGATTGAGGTACAACTATTTGTTTATGTTCATGACCTTTCACATTTGTAACATGAAGAAGAAACTCATTTTCACATTGAAAGCTCTTGTGAATTTGACGTAGATGTGGTGTCTCCGGTTCACTATTTAGCTTCTTCAAAATGAACTTGCAATAACTATCTGCTTGTTGTGCAAGCATGAGGTGTGATTCGGGTGATCTCACAATTGTAAGGCAAACATCTTGTTTTTGCGGATAACGAGAAAGATGTTCGGCAATAGTATTCTCTTTTCCTGGACGATGCACTGATGTAAAATCGAATGCAGCAAAATCAATAACATAACGTGCAAACTTCCTATTTAATTTTGCCTTATTAAGAACATATGCAGTTGTAAAGTTATCAGTGATCAATGTAAATGGTATCCGTAACAGATAAATGCGAAACTTTTCTAAAAGTGCCGAATGAACTACTGTAACTTCAAGCTCATTAATATGGTAACGAGTTTCTGCCTCTTTAAGTGTTCTACTTGCATACTCAATAACACAACGACTGCCATTCTGAACCTGTAAAAGGCATGCACTTAAACCTTCGTATAATGCATCAGTCTCAACAATAGTTGGTTCGCCTTGTTTAAAAATGACAAAACTGGAGATGATGTAACGAACATCTTCAATTTATTAAAGGCTTCCTGTTGGTTGACATTAAGCTGAATAGGCATGTTTTTTGAAATCTGTTTAATTTCTGTGCTGTTCTCAATGATTTTCGACTTTTGCACTTTCAACAACTCGGTCAATGGTCTTGCACTGGTGGCATATTTAGGTATATACTTGCGAAAGGTGTTAGTAAAACCCAAAAAGGAACGAACTTCATGAACTGAAGAAAGTGTTGAAAAACTCTCAACTGCTGATGTACGTTTAGGATCAGGACGTTCGCCATTTAATGATATAATACGACCAAATATGGAAATTTCTTCTGCAACAAAAATACATTTTTCTCGTTTCAATTTTAAGTTCTTACTACGAGTTGCTTCAAAAATACGACGGAAGTAATAATAAAAGTGACTCAAATGTATGGGCTCCACCTGTTACATCATCAAAATATGTACGAACTCCATTTTCATATAAATGACCATAAGAAGCTTTAATAACTCTTGACATAATTGCTGGGCCTCCTGCTAACCCAAACATAACTCGAAGAAATTCAATATGATAGTCTGGTGTTACGTGAAGACCAATCAGATGATCCGCGCCCTGAAAGACAAGTTTCCGTCCGAACGCCAGAATCCATCGAAACTCGTCACTGCTGACCACCGAATCACAATTCGTATGCTTGCGGGTTAATTGGCTGCAACAAGGAGACGCTTCGTCAGATTTTAACAGAGGAAGCGATTTCTGACTAAACACAGCATCACAGAGCTCAACTACTGGATTATTCTCCGGATTTGGCCCCTCCGGACTTTTTCCTGTTCCCTTAGATGAAAAATGCTATGAAAGGTACCCGATTTCAAGATGTTCCAACTTTGAGAAAAACGTGACGTCGTAAATTAAGAGGATTCCTTCCGAGAACTTTAAAAGGTATTTTACAAACTTCTTCAAACGCGCTCGAAAGTGCATTGTGTCTGTTGGAGATTACTTTGATTCATATTAAACAGAATTTTCATTTGGATTTCCCGTTTTTGATCGTTTGTATTAGTCCGAGTATTTAATTAACACACCTTGTAAAACAAGGCGTAAAAAATTAAATGATTAAATAAATAAAATATAATAATGAGTTGCTTACTGCCGAAATACAATCTATGAAGTTAGTGGACATAACGATCATTAGATATAAAACAGATGGCGAATTATAAATGATAGCAAGATAGTCAACTTCAATTCCGCGGCTTACTATTCTGCACTTGGGAGCATCGTTCTCAAATTTCGCTTATCGAACAATAAAGATTTAGCTAAATTTGGAAAATAAATCCCTAAGCGCAAAATTGTAGGCTAAGTCGATATCGTCAGTATATATTCAGTTTTTCCTACAAGCTGTTCCTAAACGAGAGTGGGTTGAAAAGTTTCTGGAATTGCCATTTGGTAGCAAATCTTTTCCAAATATAGGGTTGTCATGTCATCACTTTCATATGAATCGTCTGCTAATGTTAAATCGATCCGTCAATGTGATTTTTGACATGCATTCAGCTAAAACAAATTTATGTATTCAAATACTTTTTTTACACGGAGGGAAAAACCGCGACGAAAATCAAATCCAGGAGAGACGCTGTTTTTGAATTTTTGGTTTCGGAATTCAAGCATGGGCGTATGCACACCGTGATGAACCACGTCCAGAACGTCCAAGAACGGATACCACATGAGAAATTATGAATAAAATCCGTACTATGTTTTTGGCAGATCGCCAAATAAAAATACGTTAAGTTGCAGGCGTGGGATCTCTTATGAATGAATACTTCATATTTTACACAGTTTTGTGCTTGAAAAAGCTTTCTGCAGGATGAGTTGCTGTATTTGCTCAATCCAGCGAAAAAGTTAATTTAAGCCCGAACCTCACCGATGGTTTAGAGGTGTTTATAAAGAATCCAAGAACAATTCGTGACCATGGATGGGTTCAACACCAGGAAGTAGAAACAGTGGATTGGACACGCTGAATTCGTTCCGAAGAAAGCAAAGACCATGTAGCCTAATTGGTTGGAAAGGGATGCATAAATTCTTTGGAATGCGAAAGGAATTTTGCTAATTGGTACTTTGAAAGAGAAAATACTACAATGACCAATATTGCGCACACTTTTGGACTAGCAGAAATTCAAGAAAAATGATCAAGAATGGTCAAGAAAAAAAGTATCGTTTCACTATAAACGATGCATTAGCTCAATCGCATGAACGGACTCTATGGGAGTTTCACCTGATCGCAACCTCGAAGTATTCCTCACTGGAAAGAGAATTTTCAAATGAGTTAAGAGCTGATCGAGGCTGTAAACGGTTATTTACGTATTTTAGGCATCTCGAAGAAAGTAACTTCGGGGGGAAGGGGGAAACGAGCGGCTCGAGAAACGTTGGACCAAATGTGTTCAGCTGCGAAGGGAATATTTATTTGAATCGGATTTAATTATTATTTATTGTTATTGTCATTCCAGAAACTTTTCAATCCACTCTCATTTAATTGAGATTGTTGACATATATTTTAATCTTTAAATCAATAAAGTTATAAATTAGTAAAGGCACTTTAGTTGAAAAGCAAAGCGATATAGATGTAAAAGTAACAAATAATTATATTATTCATGAAAATAAACGATAGCCGGCTCGGTGGCAGCGATCTCTGAGATTTCAATGGTCTCTGGATCCTCGATTTTTTTTATTTTTTATGAAAGAAGATGATCCTAAAATCATTTTTGGATAACTCTTTATAAAAATAAAACATCCCTTTGTTAATGTGGTTCTCGTAGTGAAATTTACTCACGTATAAAAAAGTAATCCATAATAAAAAGTAAAAAGCCAAAGTAATCTACGTCTATCCGTGAGGGAAGTGACTGTAGAACTCGAAGGATGCGTCGCATTGGAACAAAATATTGTCGCAATTCATGCTTTTCATGCAAGGGATTAAATCCTATGAAACCTATATTCTAAGAAATAGGGTCAAATGGTTTGTAATTAATGCTCAAAATTCTGATATTGACGGCAGCTGACGTCCCAACATGCCCAAGATCTAATAAATGGAAGGGAACTTGAGAGAGCAGACAAGAGAATGTCGTGATCACATTTTTTTCTCCATATATGTCTGCATTATCTATAGAGGAACATGTCAACGTTTTAACATGTATGGACAAAAAAAGTACAGAACCTGCATTTAATTGGTATAACTTTTATTTGGATTCTCCCCCATAAACGATCAATATTACATTTAATGAAAAATCCAAATTCTAAACTTTCCAGTCTTTGCTTTGCGCTTGTAATGAAAGGCATTGGAAAAAGGAAATAACTAATATCTCTGAAACTTTGAAATAATAAAAAAAATGCAAGAAAAAAAAAATCTCGTAAAATTTCATTACTTGGTATTTGAACTTTTATTTGGAAAATCTTTTATAAAAAAATGCTATACATTAAACATCACTTTCAGTATTTATCGTCTTCACCGGATCTTGTTGAAATTCAATAAAATTTTAATGCTTCCTGAATACAATTCAAATATTAAATTCTATTCGTTTTATTCGATAAACACACAGACAAAGATATCTTACACAGTACATCAGTCCAAAAATGACGAAATCTTATTCCTTCTAGGAAGCCTAAAAAATCATAAAATTAAAAAAAGCTTTCATTTCCATGCGAGATATTAATAAGTTTAGATTATATTAAATGTGTTTTTTTTTTACAATAGCGCAAAATTTTTTTTTAAAAAAATGCGCCAATCCCCGCTAGAATAACATTCTGATACGCTAGATTACAAACATACGCACTTTTTTACAATTTACCGTATTCCGTTTCTTTTTTTCAGGTCCTCCCGATCTCGGAATTTGATCAATTGAATGTGCAACTGAAATTCCATACTTTCCATCCGTCTCTCAGAGATAATAAAAAGCGCCAGGAGCGACTATTTCAAAAAGACACTTTTACATGAGTACATAGCGTGCTGCTTCATTCGACACCCCTCGACTACCCAGCCCTCGTCGGAAAAACTGCCAATGGGCGAAAAGGATTCAAGCTCAACATTCCGCAACGATATCGATCGGCATATTCGGAAAGATCGGTTCCCTACCCGGATCATCTTCCGGATGAGTACAGCCATCCGCTTCGGTCGCGCCATTTTGGACAACAGCGAATAAAAAAAAAAGCAAGAAAAGAAAAATAACTGTTGATAAAGATAAGCCTTAGCTAAACAAACTAAATCAAAATTTCAGTCCGTAACAAAGTTGTTTTTTTTCCCCTTTCTTTTTTTTCTTTTTTTAATAATTATTACGTTTGCCTAGGAGATTAGCGAAAATCCGATAAAGTTCAAGCAAAGAAATAAATTTTATATATTTTTTTCGTTATCTGTTCATTAATCATAAGAATTTAGATATATATTCTCTGCAGTAAAAGAGGCACAAAAAATTACTTTATTTCCTTACAAAAAAAACATTTTTAAATGTTTCGATTTTCCATTTTTGTACTCAAAGTACTTTGAACATACAAATTTAAAGTTAACATTTCGAAGCGAAACTATTCATCAGAAAATCATGAAATTTTGAGAATACCTTAATTACATGGTGGGGATTTTTTTTCCAGAGCATAAAGAAAAGTTAGTTCCAAAAACCACCAATAAAGAGCGATTTTTCAAGATGAAATATTGGCAAATGCTAATTTTCATTTATGTAAAGCTGCTAATGCAGAACCAATCTCATAACTATTCAGCATGTCAACGAATATGGCTTTGACTCTTCCAGAATGTGCTTTTCTGGTAAACTTGCTTTACCAAAATTATTTTACCGTGATCCCATTTCATCTTTGTCAGATCGCAAAGACAGCATAGCACGCCATGTGCGTAACATTTCAAGTTATACACTGATTTCAACCGTTGAACATGACAGTTTACGCGTACAGATGGTAGCAGACAATAGTGGCCATTCATTGAGAATGTTTTGTAATCATTAGACAAATAAATTGTGTCAGTTTATTGTTACGTTCTCTACAAAGTCTATAAAAGAAAGGACACTAAAACGGAACCACCATTTTAATGCTAAATTTGGCGTCCCCTAAACCATTATCATATTAAATAAAAGCGATTTTCATACAAAAAAATTGATGGCGCGACACAATAACCCACTGCGCCTTCATTACAGGCATAGCTTACATTACAATTGTATCACATTCTTTTTTTTTTTTTGGTCTTTGCTTGCTGTATAAATATTAATTATTTTTTCTTTTTCCTCCTTCTGTTGTTGTTAAGATAAATTGCTCAATTGTTACGTTTGTCACTATTAACTTTAATGTCTTTTTTGTATTGTTTGGCTTTGTTGTTAAGCTTGGCTTCAGATACGTGGTCTTGCTAGGAGAGGAATGAAGCAATGGAATAGTGAGGAGAAAAAACGAGGGCTTCTTAAAGAAGTGTCTTGGTCCTGTGCTACGTGAACTGAAGCACGAAACCTAACCAGAGATTGTGGATAAACGAGTATAGACAAAATAGGTTGTTGATAAACTGTTTGTTAAATTTTAATAATGGCAACACTTTGGAGAAACACATTGAAGAATTGGTCAAGCTGCGTGTTTTTGAATAATCGTCGGAAAATAGCCCTTACTGGTGATGTATGCTTGGACGATTTAATTGCATATTGGATGATGCCATATAATGTAGTTTCATGGATAAGTTTACTCTTTTATTGCTTATTGAGTTGACGTAGAAATTGCTTAATTGTCTAGACTTATACTTATTTCAGAGAAACTTTTGATGGCGAAGCCCTGAGAGAATTTGGAAAGAAGCTCCATTCAATTGCCATCAAGAAAACATCTCTGTGTTAGAGAAGATTAGTTTTGCACATGGACCCTGGTATTAAGTATTTTGTTTCACCCTTTAGTTTGGAACCATGCTCTCGTGAGGGTTGCGGATTAGGCTTATAAGTAAGCACTAGTAGAAACTTAGCTTTCTTCTTTCCTATATTACTCATTCAGAAGCCAAGCTTGAATCTGAACTGCTTAGTCTCAGTTCCTGTTATTGACGTTATACAAGGAATAAAGAATTTTTGCTATAAAGTTACACTGTGGGAGAATTCATTTGGACTTTTCCAACCGAACCTAGGATACTTATCCTGGTCATCTTCCTCTCAGCTAAAGTTTTAACTACGCTCCGAGGAAGGCGATGTCACACAATAATGGATATGTTACAGGCTACGGTTTAATCTCAAAATGGCCGCTCTGGTAAAGAAATGTGGGATCGTGTTCTGACCTTTTTATAGACCTTGGTTCTCTATAATAAAGCACTGTATAAAGAAAGTAAGGACATTTCGTGCCAGGCAGCCATTTTGATGCCTATTTCGATACGTTGATTGCCTCTTTTTTGGCAGTAAATTCAAACTTGCAGATTGAACAATTCCTTTTTGACAAAAGTTAGAGAGGATTGTGCCTCTGATGTTAGACTTTGATGCAAAGAAGAGGCAATCGTCGTATCGAAATAGGCATCAAAATGGCTGCCTGGCACGAAATGTCCATACTTTCTTTATACAGCGCTTTACTCTATAAAGCTATTGTATGCACTCTGTTGGTGTTTTTTTGGAACTGATTTTTTTTTTTTGCTCTGGAAAAAAAATCCCATCGTGTAAATAAAAGCGTTACCTAAATTTCATGATTTTCTGATGAACAGGTTTTGTTGTAGTGAGCTACGAAATGTTAACTTTAATTTGAGACACTCTTACCACGGCAAAATAAAAGTACTGACCAACTTTTTTACGAACCTACTTCTTTCGAATTATTCAATTAGTCCAATAAAAGAAAACTTTGAAGAGAATCGACAAGAAATCTGAAATAACATGTATTGTTTTGTTGAGTGTTATTAAGGTAATTGACACTACGCGTACTCGAAGACTACTCGTTGGAATTCGATCATTTTTTAACGCCATACACAGGCGCATATACCCTATCATTCCTCTAAATTTCAGCTTCATAGCTGTTATAGAACCTAAGTTATTAATTTTTGTTCGGTAACTAGCTAGATCTTTACTCTCCTGGGATCTTTATAATCTCGCCCAAGCAGGCGTCGTTCTTTGGGCAAATGTTTCAAACGAATTCTTATGCTCGATAATTTACATATGGGCTGAGAGCAGCACACTGTCAAAGAAAAAAGACAAATAAAAGATATTCTTGTAATCTAATAATAATAATAATAATAAGAACTTTAAAATGAAAATCGGTGATGCTCAGAACTTCAAGAATTAAAAATTGTAAGGACCTCCTCTTTGGGAAAAAAAAACTATGTATGTAGTCCTTATAGGAAAAGTAATACGCAAGTTATCAGCGTATTAATCTTTAGCCATCTGAGAAAAAAAGTGCCATTCAAAACACTTTCAAAAATAAATATAAATATGAAAACTGAATTAACAAGAAAAAGAAATTAATTCTCTCGAGGAAGATATAGGAAAGTAGGGGAATCCCTGAGATCATCTATTTTTACTCTTTTACCTGCACTTTTTAACCTCCCCCCCTAATTCTTTTAAACGAAAAATTGATTTTTTCGAACGTAATGTTTAGAAAGTGTAGAGCAGGGCAGGGTGAATTGGTTAACGTTCAGTATTATTTTTTATTTTTCAGCTATTTTTGGCAGCAACAAAAGTTCTATATATATTTAAGCTCTGCCATAAATTACAACCTTGAAAGAACATTTCAAAATATGATTGCTAAATTTTTAAAAAGGTGTGTTAGTTAACCAATTAACCCTCTATGGGAGGGTGATTCAGAAAAGCAGCAGACCAATCTTTTCCTGCCATTTCTCTTGAGTGTTAAATGGGTTAGCAACAGAATTCGATACAGCATATCTAAAGGCTGCACGGCGAAGATCGAACAAAGTGAGTCCAAAGTCACGATTTTCCATTAACAACAGCCTTTCAACAACTTTAAATGAAAATGTTTATGCAAATGTACTGGAGATTTACTTAAATATTCATAAATGCACGACATGTACTTAAATTATGGTATATGCACATAAAATAACCAACTACCCAAAATCACCGTCCTTTCAAATTCACCCTGCCCTACTCTAAATGAACTCTATCTTCTTTTGTTTCTCATCATTTCCGATCGAATGATATATCACATGCCATATGTTGTCATTATATCTAAAAACAAAGTGATTGGCACCTCACAACTCCGACCTCATTGAGACAATTTGGCCCTAACTTCATAGTAATGTAGATCCTGTCTAGAATAATCTGCATAACGAATTTCAGTCGTTTACATACCTAAATACACGTGACCTTTTGGTCTCCTCTAACTCCCACTCTCGAAACTCCGACTTCAGTGGGCTAATCAAAACCAAACTAAATAGTGAAAGCGCACATGCCCATAGGAAGCAACTTTCAACCTTCTACCTCAAAAAATGGAGAAATTATGAAGGGAACGGACGGACGGACAGACGGACATTGTAAAACCAATAAGTAGCGGAAGAATGGAGCCAATGAACCAGCAAGTAGCTCCATTCTTCCGCTACTTAATAATTAAAAATATCTATTAACAGTAAAAAAATTTAAACGAATAAAATTGAGAGAATGATGTACATGAAGGTAGAATGAGCAAGAAGCTTGAAATCGGCATGCACAGAAAGGACTTTTTTTGTTTTTGTGCTTACATATCTTCGATAAATAGCACTTATTTCGTTTCTGGTATCAAGAGGTTCTCTTAAATTTATTATCATAACTGCTTAATATTCGAGATAGCAGTGTAATAGCAAGTGCCATTAAAGATAGAAAAAATTAAATTATTTGAAGAATCCTATAAAAGATCGATAAACCTGTAAGCATTAATTCTTGCTTGCTTTTCTTTTATAGAATGAATGAATGATGGATGTGGAAGAAAAGAAGGATGAGACACAAGAACCATGAAATAAAACAAAAATTGAATGTAGGATGGTCATGCCCTGAAAAAAGGATAGTGTCACGGAATTCGACCTCCAACACGAATTCCAATGACGTCGTCGTTCGCTTCCACTCTCGAATCTTTTATCATTCGGAGAGGAGGGCGAGGCGACGTCACCAACATCGTCAGGAACATCAACACCCCGGGACCAATCAGGATGATGGAGGAGATTCGAGCGCGGAGCTCGAAATTGTGACGAGGAAAAGGAGAAGGAGCGTTCGAGAGAGAAAGGTGTTCGGTTCGACTACTGATGGCTCTCACGGAGAACCCCGTAGAAATTCCAGCGAACTCTACTGCGTAGCCAAGCTGGAGGGAAGGGAAAAAATGTTCCCCGCCCTCGCCAACAAGTCCGCTGTTGCGTATGAACTAGACGGGAGCAGAGTACAAGCCGTGCAGTGCAGCCAACGAGGCGGAGTTTTGCCGACGTGGCAAAGAGAAAGCGGAAGCAGTGTTTTTCGTCCGCCGTTTTACGAGGCCGAACCGCCAAGAATGCTCCGTAAGTCCATCGCCGAGTGGACAGCTAATCTCGTAAGTGTTCAACTTATTGTAGGCAGAAATGCCACATTATTTAAGGCGGCATTCCTGGAATTATCCTATAGTGATTTACGAAGTGCGTCATGTGTCAGAGGGCTATGGCCGTTTAGCATGGCGGCTTATTTCATTCACCAACTAGGTTATACCTTAGCTTAGTCTGACGCTAAGTAGGCGACGTATAATCTTAACAGTCCGTTCCCATTGTATGTTTAAGTTCTCATATGCTTGTGATAGAGTTTTTAGTGCTAAGGAAAATTTAGCGTTAAAATATTAGTACAAGGTAGTGATTTTGCCTTTATTTGTAATCGTGGCCTTTACTCCTCTATTTCAGTGAATGAACCATTTTTCAGTTACTCTATTTATAAGACTGTACCGGACTGAGTAAATCTAATGTCATTGTGATATTTATGTATATGGACATTTTTTAAAGCTAACCCGGACTGGACTTTATCCCTTTAATTTGTGACTCTCAAAATTTTATTGGTGATTCCTATTTTTAAGCCACGCAATTGTTCAAGTTTGACATTTTGTGAGCTTACGTTTAGTGGACAAGAATTATGTTATTATTGGACATAATTGATTGCTTTATGATTGTGCCTAGCTGTATTAAGTAGATTTATTATTTTCAGCCTTAGGGATAGTACTGATTTGTATTTTCCGAATTATTTATTTGCCATATTATTGTTGCATTGATGATTGATATTTTACATATAGTTTATGTGTAATAATACATATACTAGTGATAAGGCATTTGTCCAATTGATTAAGAATTGATTAGTAATATAGTTAATAATTCTTAGCTAAAGAATTTTGATACTTCTTTATTTTATTTGTGTTATTTGCCAATTTAATATAATAAACTTCTTTAAATTTTATTCCGTTCACTGCTACGTGTGTTGACTCTTTCCACTGCGCCAAACTACTCTTTACCAGCTAAATACATGTTACAGAAACCTATCCGAAACCATCTTGTGTTCAATTTTTATAGAATAAAGAATTTTTCAAAATCGACGGCTTCTGTGCGTCTGTGTCTTCCTGTATGCGTGAAATTTAGAGCGAATATGTCGACAAAAATATAATCACAATTTTATGAACTCTTTTTATTACTTGGGTTCCAATAAGCAGTGGTATTTGCAATTAATTGAAAATGACGAATTTTACACTTGTTCTTATACGGAAAAATGAGCCAATGACTCCAATAAGCGTAGACATAAAATTTTCTGAGAATATATTACAATCTGATAACTTTGATGAACAGAAAGCGATTTATAGACTCTCCTATTTCAGTGAGACATTTTTTTAAATAATGAAGAGTGAATTCAAGTTCTCATTAGCCTTTTTTCTATTATAATATTATTAAGACTTCGAGCAACATTGGATATTTCTAGAAGTTAATGAAAGATAAAAAAATGTGTATCTGATTATTTCAAAATTCGTATAGATTCATAATTTATATAATATCTAAACCCAAGAAAAATGAGGTACGAAGGAAGGAGAGAAGGAAGGATAAAGGGAAAAAAATCGAACTGGCATTTTGGCCTCGTTGAAACTTGATAGATGATAAGAGATGTTTGCCGGGAAAGAGAGGATGCCCTTAATTCACCTGAATGGGTACAATGGCTCATTAAAGAGTGCTGTAAACAGCTGCTGTTAATTGATTTCTGTGTTTTCGAACTTTTCTCAACGCAAATTGCCCCAATGCTTCATCAATACTCTTCAGGTTTCATAATGAGTTATCTTAAGGCAATGAGAGCATCTGCTTTACTTAATCCTTAAGTAGGCAATAAGGAATGATTCTGTAGGAAAAAGAAACAGCAACAGCCGCTTCAACGATTAGATCCACCGCCATCGACGTTATTAAATTTACATCGATGAAAAGAAACACTCTCAAATGAAATAAATCGACGCCTACAATACTTCTGAATCCATGTCTTTGTGGATGACTGCAATTTCTACTAAAAATCCTCCTCGAGTACCAAAAAACATTCATTGTTTTTTAAGTAATCACGTCTTCTTGAAATTTGCCATGGGAATTTCAGACTATTTTTAAGGTGTCGTATTTCGAAGTTTCTGCCTATGAGCTTGGAACGGTTCAATAAATCACTCATTGGCGTCATTCGTGCGGAGGAATTGATGAACGACGCCGACGCAGCGTAAAGACATTTTCGCGAAGTTATTCGTGTCGATTGCCTGAACAACATTGCACGTTTACACGACCGACGAAGAAAACACAAATTGAGATGCTCATCTCACATTATGAATAGAAAAGGGCGAGCGCGAAGGCTTAAAACATCACTTCACGCATAGTTTAAAGGAAACACCGGGATTAGTGCGCCGCGTCAACTCGTTAAACGACGGATTTCTCTAAAAGGATTTATTTCTTTTTATATCATACATTTAAAAAAATACAAGACAATTTAGTTTGATTTATTCTTCTATTTCAAATGAAAAGTTTAAAATCCAACCGAGACATTATTACTCGCCGGCTTTGCTTCTGTGTTCATATCCTTCTCGTTTCAGAAAATTTTAGTAAAAGAAACACGTGCGACAAAACAAGATTTCGTCTAATTTATTATTCTTTATTATTTAGACGATCTAAATTATTTTAAATATTTATGCTGGTTATTGACGTCACGACTGCACAAGTGTACTAACTCACCAAGTGAAAAGAAATAGTTATCGTTTTATAGGGTTGAAAACAGAAATTAAATTCCACTTTGTTGATTAAGTTTACATGTATTAGAATTTGCATTTGTATTCTACGATTCTGTGCCTTTTGTTTTCAAATTAAATGAATCTAATAATAATTTACTCAGACATAAATGGAGAGAATGAAATTAAAATAATTACAGAAAACAAAGAAAAACAATATTGCGCTCCACTTCAAAATCTTATTAAAATATCAAATTAAAACGCAGTCTGTCTTCCTGCAGAGATAGTTTCCGAAATAACCAATACTTTGCGACTTATCAACATATAAATTTATTAAAATGGTAACCTTGTTTTATTTAATGAGTCAAACGTACGAATTGAAATTACTTTTGTTTGAAGAATTGAGTTTTACATATGAACGAATTCATTTTAATTGTTTAACCGGAGAAAGTTTTGTACCGAAAGACTGAACATTCAGATGGACAGCAGTATTGTTGTTTCATCCAAAAAATAATGCAAGCTGTGGAGCAACATCTAACTATGCTATGAAATGCATTACTCAACAGCGGAGAACTTCCAAAATTAATTTCATTTCTCATGATGAATGTTTGGCCTTTGCAAAAAGCGTACAACTTCTGATTACACTAGGCAACAAAATTAAACTTTTTGTCTGTTTCCTGGTTCTAAATAGTCAATTCTTGCTAATTTTGGGTCGAGAAAAACTAATATGTGCATGAAATTTTTTTATTAACTCTTGTTTCCGAGATACACAACAGCCTACCCATCGATTTAAAGGTAAATTGAAGAAAAAAAATTCTGTGTAATGAATATAAACTTAGCAAATATTAATTTGTATATAATGCATAACTAATTATTAAAATTTACATTGTTAACTTTAAAAAAAATTAGTGGCTCAATTTTGACGCGCACCTTAATAGTAGCCGACAGTTTGTACGATCGTTAAAATACATTGTTCAGTTTGAGCTGTAGCCAAATTTATGAAAAAATAACGACTCTTCATTACATACAGCAATGTGGTTGTTGGACTAAAACAATGGAATTCACCGCCTGTGCACAGACCAGGGAATTAAAAGACTATATATTGAATATAAACATGGTGTCAGGGTCTTGTATTGCTAGCTAAAGTAAGAATAAGGGAGACAATGTTTAAAGCAATACACGATTGGTATTGCTTTAAACATCTTCTCCCTTATTCTTGCAGTTTGTTTTGCGTCCTCTACGTGTCGATGGAAAGTTCCTGAATGGTGGCTTAAATCTCTTTTGAAGTCACAGATCCTTCCGAGCTATCTTATTTACTGCCTTTACAAGCTTCTTGGCGATGGCACGGTGCATGGGATGATTCTCTTGCGGAATTTTCGAAATTTTGCGACATTGTTCTGATTGCTTAAGTAGAATTGGGTGTGATTTCGGACGTTTAGGAACTGAAAAGGTTTTCTGATCGTTTCTTTCGAATCCTATCGAATATACGAATGTATCCTCGTAGAAACACGCCTTCCAATATCTTCGCATCGTTCCCCTATTTACGACTTATAGAATACTTGTCAGCCAGAGCTACGGCGTACTTGTCAGCCATAAATTTTTTCGGGGTCCCATTTTCACATTGAATAACCTTGTGTAGGTGTAATAGCTTAAATGACATCGCACCACCGTGCAGTAATGGACTAGTCAATCAATTTGCATATCACATTTACGCAAATAAAGTGGAATCAACCTTCTGTAAGAAAAATCTTACAAAAATAGCTCAACTCTAATAATAAAGGATGGTCACCGTAAAAAAAGTAATAATAAATTGTAAAAAATTTTTAATTTCTAACCAGGGTTGTCAATATTACGGATTTCGTATTACCAGTAATAAAAAATTTCAGACAATGCATATTTAAATTTACTGCAATTACTACTAATATAATAAAATTATTATATTCAATTTTCTTCAATTTTTAATATATTTTATTTTTTATTACATAAATACGTTCATTTTATAATTACATTAGAAATTCGTTAGTGCGGACTCTCGGTTTAAACAGACCAATTTTTTTTGGCCTAGCCAAAAGATCTGTTTCAGCTGATGGATAATAAGGACCGCTTATTAATAAGGGCTAAAGTCTCGTTTAAAACGGACCGCTTATTAATAAGGACTAAATATTCAGTCCCCTGAGCCCTGGTTAAAACGGACTATTACTCCCGGATGAGTTAGATTCAACCTTGTTGATTGGCTGAATCTGCTAGTTTATTTTTCATGAGAGAGCCTGGTGTCAGGCAATTCTAAAAATGATACACATTTTAACAATTGAGTACTCTCGATATACCCTTGCAACGGTTGGGCGGGAAAACTGCAGGGTTTTGGCTACATCTGATATTGAGACACCCATTCCTCAGGCACCAACAATCGTCCCCTGTTCAAATGCAGATAGCTCTGACGAGAAAACAAAATGCCCTTGCAGTGATAGAAATGCTGAGATATTTTCTTATACGGAATGCTCCGTCTAGTGTGAAATGCGCTTCATCTGACCACAAAATGTTCCATGGCCATGCATTATCTATCGACGGCTATTCTAGCCAGAAACTGGCAAGCAAAATCAGTGCGTTTTTCCGGATCTTCATGAAGCAACTTTTGAACCACCTGGATCTTTAAAATGGAACTCAAAACTTTTTGTACCATAGACCACGGAATAGACAAATCACGTTATACGGCTCGAGGACTTGCTAAAGAATATTGGAAACTTGAAGCACTCTCCATTACAGCAGCAGCAACGTCTTCCATAGTCTCATTTGCAATTCGTTTCCGTCCTCTCCCTGGCAGCGCACCCAACTCACCAGTTTCTTCAAATTTCTTAATCATCTTTTTTAAACCATTTCGCAAGTTTTTCAAACGTCGATATTCTCTTAGTGCAGTAGAAGCCTCATTGCAGTTCTGGTAAAACAACTTCACCAATAATGCTCGATCCTTTTTAGCTAAAGCCATCGTAAAGAATGACTTTACATTTAATTTCACTGTCATTTTAAAGCTTTTCTAATTTTACATCTCATTTGCATAACGTCTCTGATTGAGTAAAAATTCTCAAATAGTTTCTTACATGACCAGCGCCATATTTTGACGTAGCGGTCAAAATGTGAACTAATTTTTTTATTGCAAAAATTCTCTTCCCCATGGTCTGTATAACATATATCTCAAATTTCGTCAAAATCTGATTACCAGAACGGCCGCTAGAAGGGTCTAAATGGTGTCACTTTAATTATAACCACCCTGTATTTAGAACCGTTAGAGAACAGACAGTTGAGACTTACATTTTTGACCACAAGATGTATTTTCGGATAAATAGTATAAGTGTATTTTTAATGAATTTTTTATTACCGAAGCTTATTACCGATATTACCGAAATACATTATTTTATCAGAAAACCGATATTACCCTATTTCTATTCGATATAATCCCTATTTCTAACTAGCCCACAATAAAAAAGAAAAAAAAATTTTATACAGAAGCTATTTAAGAATCTTTTTTCTTACAAAAACTGCATTAGTGGTAAGAAAATTTTTTATTATCCTCTTTACTTTGAGAAAGATAGCTTTTATCCGAAACGTCAGTTTTTTTCAGGGTTTTACCACCCTGTGTTCAATTTTTATTATTTATTATTTTTATTCCAGAGTTCTTGTGTCTCGTCCTTCTTTTTTCCTACATCCATCAAAAATTCCATTAGTATGCGAAAATTTCGTAAGTTCGTTAACGGCTGTAGACGATGATGAAATAGATGTTTACCTTTATCTTTCATTTTTACATGAGGAATTTAAATATTCCTTTATGATTAACATTATAGGCAGGCATTTATTTCATCCGCTGTTATTTATTTTATATATACGAGATTATTTCATCTCGTATATATTGTAGATTCAACGGAGTGTTGCCCGGAATATTTAAATACTTTATAGAATTTTTGAGCAAAAGTTTTAGAATTCTACTCGTTTTTTGAATATTCTTCACACTATTTGAACAAATATTTACTAGTGTTAAATAATGAAAACTACGAAGATGAAGAATTGTTAAACCAAGTAAACAGGGTTAAAGTAACGTTTCAAAATACTGATTTTAAAAAACAAACAAAAAAAAAAAACTAACCTGAGGCCTGTTTGCACTGCTTCAGCATTTCATCATCTATGAACTTTAACATTTTAACCCATTTAATCCTGAGGGAAGGAGAATCTGCCATCACCATTTTCAGTTTCTAGAAGGCTGTAAGACTGTGGTAAGTGTTTTAATCTTAGGATCTTCTTTACAACTTATAAATTCATAAAATAATTACTCATAGTGCCACCAAAGGACTCGTCCATTTTTTCTATTAGGCTTGTTTAGGTGGGAGTTAAAAGCTGGCAGAAACATCATAGAGCTTCATCATAAAATTTGTTTCCCATTAGAAACATACCACGGAATTAGAAATGAGATCATGTTTTGGAAGACAAAATCCAGGATATAGAGGGTTAAGTAATTCCAAAAAATTAAAATCCCTTTAACTTAATGATTTAAATTTTTTGGTATGTTTTATCTGACCAGTGATGGTGGAAATACTGAAACTATGATTCAAGCTTATAATAATTAACTATAGATGATAAAGGAAATGAAAAAATCCGCCACCTGGATTCGAAGTCTTTAGCTCGTCACCTCTATCATAGCCTACCAACTTGTTGAGCTTCCACTTTGATTGCTCAGTTTTGGCCCAGTTAGGCGACGAGCAATCCTTGGTTCGAATCCTAGCCGCGGGATTTGTCCTTTTCTTCTTCATAAGCCGGAAGCGTAGCTTCAATACCTCCATATCACTGTACAGTGAAATTCATCAGATTGCTGATGGTTTTCTTAAGAGAAATTCCCGATTTGCGAGCCATTTGCCTCCTTAACACTTTGACTGCATAGCGGTCACTTGGAGATAGCTCAGCTCTGCCGGTGTCAGTTGGTAGAGGCGACGAGCTAGAGATTCGTGGTCCCTGGTTAGAATGCAGATCGCGGAATTTTTTATTTGAATTATATTTTCTTTCATCTATAATTAATTATGTTTTATCTGAATATTATTTTAAATTGCGGCTTGGAGCCGAGAGTGCTAAGGCGCAGATCTTGTCACTCTTGAGACCAGCAAGTCGCGGTTTCGAATCCCGCTAAGGGCTGGATGTTTGTGTTTGGCCTTTACATACCACATGTTTTATGGTTCTGAGTCATTCATAGCTCGCCGTATCGTTAGCTACAAGCAAGATATCTCTCCTCGAACAGCGAACAAACATTAAGTTTTGTGTATTGCTAAGAAACTCGGCAGCAGATTCATTGAGAATGTTACAGGATATATAGGAGCTGCTGCAATGAAGCACAACAAAGTTTACGAATGGACGCTACTAAGCGTGTTCAAAAAGGACACTACTACTACTACTACTACTACTACTACTACTACTACTACTACTACTACTGTTACTGCTGCAGCTGCTAAGCTATAAATAGATTCTTCTAAATATTTATAAACGTTTTTCATAATATTTATATTTTTATTTTTGATTAAATTAATAAATATTTCATTTATTATTATTTTTATATTGTCTACATTATCGGAGAAAGTGTTGCCGATTATGTGCCCAAAAACGTCTACGAGTGAGGAAAAAAATCGAGCAGGTTAGAGAGATTGTGGATCCGACAGGCGGCAATCAGTGCGCTGATGAAATTATTGACGCTGCGACAACAGCTTTTAAGGAGACTGCAAAGAATGGATTCCAGGGGTGTTTCCAACAACTATACACTTAAGTAAAATAAAAGAAGCGAAAGAACCACTTTTTCCATAAAAATGCAAAAGTAAAATAACTGGTATTATGCTGATGAAAGATTTTGTCGTCCGAAATGCGAATCTGTAGATATTAAATATTTTATTGTGGAAAAGCGGTTCTTTCACTTCTTTTATTTTACTTGTATAATTTATCCACTATTTCAATGTTCTTTATTATTTATTGAACTTTACACTCGTTGGTAAATACGTATGTATGATTGCAGAAGAAGAGTACATTGAGGGACATGTTGTCTGAATGTTCGTTGTTTATTTTTTGATTTTGAATTAAAAATCCTTTCCGGGAACTTTTTTGAAGTAGTATTAAAAGAATTAGATTTTTTAAATGACACTTAATAAAATGGTTACCAACTTTACGGTTTAATGTTCGCAAACAATATCCTACAGTGAAGAAAAATAACCAAATATATTTTCTAATATTGACATTTATTAAATAAATTTCGAAACATTAATTGTGCTTTAGCCGTAAGAGTAATAAATTGCTTTTACAATAAATCAATACGCTCCTTATCTCTAAAAATGCAGAGACACGTTTTCCACCCAGAATATATTACACGAAGACGGAGGATTGTTCGTCGTAATAGTATTCAATTAAGAGCAGCTTACACCTTCATTTATTTTAATAACACGCGAATGTATTGCTTTTCATTGGCAAATGGTGGACTAATTACACTGGAGCCCCACACCTAAGCGCCATGTTAAGGAGATAGGAAGCGGCATCTGATCGTAGTGAGGGCCGGACAGGCGAGAATGAAGGGTCGTCGGGGATCCATAAATCACCGATCGCTGGCCCATTGCTTTTAATTGGGACGAGCGCTAACCAATTAAAACATTAACGACAGACGAAGACAAGGAGAAGTGGAAGCCACACGCGAATTCTGTCTCTCCGTTCCTCTGTCGTTTCCCACTCTTCCACCTCAACTCGCGCTTTTCAATAGCCCAACCGTCGGTCCTTCATAATTACCCGATGACGGAACTTAAAGAGTGCGGAAATCGTTCGGGTGAAGCCAGTGGGTGCACGCAGACGCCAACCATCACGACGGACAGCCCACTGAAACCCTGCACGGAAAAGACCAACTAGGGAAAAATTGCCACCGAATTTGCTCACATATTCCCTCAACGCATTGGTTTAAAAATATCTTCCAATGATTTCAATATTCAGAAGGCAGTTACCGGAAATAGTTTTATTACCTTATCATTAGTTCTTTATTACAATATTACAATTTAATAACGTTAAGTAATTTATAAATGCAGATTTTTAAGAAATTTTATTCTTTTTACACATTCATTACTTTTGAAGATGCGAAAATTTTAATATTGAACAGGTATGCCTAACAATAGTTACAACGTTTTGCGAAAGAAAAAAAAACAAAGTTATATGATAGATTTAAATATTTGAAATAAAACTTGCTTTTTTTAAAAAAAAAAATTCTAAAATGGTTATAGTTCTGAACTTAGACGAAAAATGTAGTTTTTGAGTTTTACTATGCAGATATACTGTACAACTTCTAATACATCTGAGAAAGGAACAATTTATAATCTAGATGGATATTCTCACCAAATTTGTTTTATTCCTAAAGCTATATAACTGCAGTTAATAATCGTGATGTAGAAACTTAATTAAAAAAGATGTTGTACATTAATTATAAGGCGTGACCTTCATTAATTAATGTAAAAGAGTTCGCCTGTTCAGAAACTATTGTAGAAGAAACACTACAGTTTCTGCAAGATGAATTAACTATCATTTGAATTTTTGCTTTTGGCAGCTCAAAGACGGCAACATAAAAATTCATATTAAAAGATGTTGTACAACTTCAACATAAGATGCTGTATAATAGGGCTTTACGTATTTCACGAATACAATGCAAATAATAACAAGAAATTAAGCCTCCTGAGGAAGGTTTAGGGAAGTAGCGGACGCTCTGAGTTCATCAATTTTTACCTCTTCATCTACACATTTTAACCCCCAATTTCTTTTTATGAAAAAATTTATTTTCTCGAACTTAGTATTTAAAATAGGGAGCATAAAACTTGGCAAGAACCAAAACAAGCGTTTTAATATAAGGAAACATGACATCCATATAAGTAAGGTATCGTTATTCACCGGCACATTTGAGAATAATGTGTGCTGAAAATCATTACTTGATCTTCCATGCATATAATCGGGCTTGCCATCGAAAAACGACTCCAACAGATCAAACGACATATTGTCCCACATTTCTTCTACCAGACGTTTCTAGTCATTGAAATCTGTTGGGCCATGTTTGGAAAGAGCACATTTACTAAGTCCCCACCAGGTCTCGATCAAGTCCGGGGAGTTTGGGGGCCACGGTAGAAGTTCGATTCCACGGTCTTTCAGATACTACTTTGCCGTTCGAGCTGAATCCAATTTCTTCATTATTCGGTAGCATGTTCTCAAAGGTATACCTGATCTTTCACTGGCCTCCTGTCTATTTCTGATGCCACTTTCCCAAAGAACTCGGAGTGTGTTTCTATTCTGCTGCTCCATTGCTCATATTATCCGTAAATTAACTAGGCAACAACCTTGCGTTAGTTATATGGCTTCAATGAGATATACCTGCCCTACCTACGTTTATAATGAACACAGTCACCGATTTTGCATGTTGTAAGGTCATTATTTTACATGCACCTTATCATTATGTAAATACCCTCGTTTTGCCAATTTTTATGCTCCCTACTTTAGAAAGTATAAAAGAACCCTATCTTCTTTCCTTTCTCATCATTTTCGATCGAATGATATATCGCACGCCATTAGTTGCCATGGTTCTAAAGACCAGTGACTGCCACCCTCACAACTCCAACCCCACTGGAACAATTTGGCCCAAGCTTTATAGGAATGTAGATTTTGCCTAGAGGAATATGCATATCGAATTTGAGTCCTTTACATACTTAAATCTACATTGATCACATGGTCCCCTCTAACTCCTACCCCCGTAATTCCGACCCCAGTGGGCCAATCAAAACCAAAGTAAATAGTAAAAGTACTCATGCCAATAGTAAGCTACATTCCGAATTTCAACCTTCTACCTCAAAAAATGCAGAAATTATGAAGGAGACGGACAGACAGACGGATATTGTGAAACCAATAAGTAGCTCCATTCTTCAGCTACTTAATAATAATAAAAACTCAAAACAACTTTATTTGGCCTTGTTCAGAGTTCTCAAAAAATGTAATGAATTATCACAATAGTTCGCGTTCTGGAATTTGCATGTTTTTTAATCGAGTCATCTTCATCTGATTTTCACATTAATGTTAGTTTCTTGTATACGTTATTAAAACACGTTATCATTTATTTTTCTTGACAATGAAACAACTAACGCATTTAATTAGTAACTATTAGACTAAAAAAAACACTATTACGTCTATTTTACTAGACAAATTTTAGTTTTTTCTCCCCTTTGTTTTCAGAGATTTTCTCACGGTTTGAGAAATCATCGTCTCAACCTTTTCTGGCCCAGTGCCAAACTATTTAATGACCGTTTAACTTGTAGTAATGTTAAAATGTTTATAAAAATTTATAAGCTATTTTTCAAAGTGTTATCATACGTCTTATGTGTACTCTTATCTGTAAGATTACTCTGTAAACGTTGACGAAAAAGCGGTTAATTCATCCATTATCCCAATATTATATTTAGAGTAACTCCAGATAGCAGAAATGGATTTTACATTCAAGTACAAGTCGAGCGTTTTATTTTTGGAATTTAACTTAAAGAATATGGAAGATCGTCTATAATAGTCCTTAAGCAAATAACAACAATCTAAGATAAATTGAAATGATGGAATGGTACATTTGCACAAGCCACCTTGATATCAAATTAATACTACTTGAGAGAGATAGATAGATAGATAGATAGAGAGAGAGAGAGAGAGAGAGAGAGAGAGAGAGAGAGAGAGAGAGAGAGAGTTACATAATAACAGATTCAAGAATTGTTTACGTTGACCTGGAGCAATTTCGTAATTTAAAATGTGCAAAATTTTAACTTTTTTTAAAAAATAAAAACCACAATAACTTCCAAATGGTAATCAGAGCACCTGAAGTTATTTACACTATAAAAATTATCCGTCTCCATGAGAGGCTTAACTAATTATCATAAAAAATACGTCAAGTCACACTTTAAAAATCCCTTTTCAGAATGTATTAATTATGTATGAATTAATTATGTCTGATTAGAGCTATGCATAGGTTAACGTGGTTGCGGTATGCAAACCTTTCATTACATTATAAATTGATCACAGGATGAGGTCGGAGATAAAAATGTCCTCAGAGATAAAGTTAGATTATTCATCTACGGATGTTAATTGCTCCGCATATGTAAATCTATATTTCGTTTGTCTTGGACATTTTAGCGGATCAAAATATTTAGATTCGTAACGAAAGAATCCGGTTCACTTAGCAAGATCGGCGGCAAATCCCCATTGGCCGCCATTTGCAAGAGACATCACAATGACGTAAATAGCGGTATATTTTCCGTTTTGTTGCCTTTTTATTACAACTAACGTAGATTTCGTTGTGCTTATGACATATCCGCTATAATTGTAATCATAAGTCCGCATTTTATAAGGGAAAAGTCACTGCCGCAAATTGTCTGTTATCTCCAGTACTTGATCTGGTAAATTGTTGTGAGTTTTCATGAGCTTTCTGATGGTATGGAAAGAGTTCCCGATCTATGGGCCGAGAGTCTGCTTTTCTATACCTTGTCCATGGTGACCCAGTTGATAGAGGCGACGAGCTTTCATTGTGGTCCCTGGTTGCAATCCAGATGACAGAATTTTTCCTTCAGCTTTTCATCTTAATATATATTTTTAATTGAGGTTTCCCATTTATGGACAGCAGGTCTATAGTAACATGTATAATCAAGAAGTTAGACATATAAGGTGAGTTAACAAGCCTCTATAGCATTTAATTAGAAATTAAAGAGAATATAAAGCAAAAGAAATGGCGAGATAGCCTCATTTTACTGCAGCTTGTTATCAAACTAGCTCTATGCTCGAGTTTAATTTGACGTTAAGAGTGTCTTGATCGATTTTCTGTTATTTTGATCCAATTTGGCATACACGTATGAAAATAAAAACTTCCTAATTTCAGTAAGTTGCTTGCTCCGTTTCCTTACAGTTAACTCGGGGTTAAGTATTAATAAATACACAAAATCCAATAGCTTATGTATAAGATTTGCGAACTCATTTGCACAGAAAGGAATAAGATCAAACAGTTCTTATAAATCTGTCTTCAATGTCCTCCACCCAATTTTAAAATTGCCAATGTTCCAGAATATGCCGAGTTTTCTCTAATAAATTAAGTGATAAGAAAGTTCTTTTGTGATATTCTTTGTGGAAAACGCTATAATAGCTGTCAATTATGGTTTAGAAGAAAGGTGGCATCGTACGTGACTTCCAACCGGCGGCAAAGCGAATCAAGAAGATTGGCGGGGGTGGAAGTGAAACCAATGGACGATCGCAGAATAGTAAATGAATGATAAAGAGAGAAGAGATGAAAAAAAGAGAGAAAAATGTGAGCAGATGCAGTTTGGAAAGACAAGGACCAGAACCGCGAACAAAGTCGTAAAAAGACCCCATGCAATTTGCAGAAAGAAAGGAGAGAAAGGCGGTTCACATAAATCAAAAGTTTGAAAGTGCACATGGTCCCCATTGCGGTTGAATTAATTATCAGGTCTGAGCTGACAGGAGACATTTTATTAAACTCTTGGTTAAGCATACTAGCCTTAAACATTAATAGCTTTCAGGAGTTTACTTAATTTTTATGCTGGCAGAATAAATTTTTTTTATTATTCTAAAGAAACCAGTAACCCAAGGGTGAATCTTGACAAAGTTTAAATTCATTTTAGTCTAATTTTATATATTAATTTCAGATATACATGGTGTCCCATTTTAAGTAATGCAGAATCTCGAAAAAGAACAAAGTTAAGGAAAAAGGTTTCAGTAGCTGTATTTCAAGGGAGCAATCAGACACACGTGTCCACTTTTTGAGAGACGACAGTTTTTAAGGTCATTTGAAGGTCGACTCTGATTTTTTAAATGGTAAGTATATTTTTTATAGCAGAATCTGACTCAACATCTTTCTGCACATTATTAGGTAATAAATTCTCCAAAATGAAGTTTATTTTCTTGCAAAATTAAATCAAACAAATTATATTTTTATTTTAATTATAATTTTTTTACACAAGTTCGAAAGTAGCCTCAGCTGCATCGGTACACAATTGTAATCGACGCTGAAAGTGTTGCATGTACTCCAAAAAAACATTTAAAGGCATATCCGCACAGGCATTCCTTACATGTCAACAAAACCTCTTTAGAGTTCGAAAATAGATATTCTTAACATGTCCCCATAAAAAAAACTCGAAGGGAGTAAGATCTGGAGATTTTGCAGGTCAGATCTACGTTTACGAATATAGCGCCGTGCGAAATTATCATCTAGATGGTTTCTAACAGCCTGTACATAGCGCGGAGGTGCATCATCCTGTTGGAACTATACGAGGCCTGTCCGGAAAGTATCCGGATTGAGGCTACAAAAAATACGGTTCGAACTCACATAAATGTTTAGTCACTTCAAAATAAGCACCGTCTGCAGCAACACATTTAGCCCAGCGTTGCTGCCATAGGTCGAAACAAGTACGGAATGCCTCCTTTAGATGGCCAAGAGTTCCGCCGTCGCATTTTGTTTTGTCACGTCCACATCCTCAAATATCCGTCCTTTGAATGCTTTCTTGATCTTCGGAAATGCGAATACTTGTTTTAGCAATTCATAACACTCCGTTGCAGTTTAACCGATTTTAAAACAAAATTTGATGCAGTGTGTCACAAAATTTGGGAGGAAATAAAACTAATGCCGACCAAATCATAGTTTGAGTAGGAGGGGGCACGCACAGGAAAGAGAGAGAAGGAAAGCAGACGACGGAAGAGAAACGAAGTCCGAAAGGTAGAGCGTCAGATGTTAAGAAAGAAAGGCAGAAAAGACCCAGAGAGAGAAGTGGAAGGAGATTGGCGAGGTAACGGTGGTTAGAGGAGAGACGTGGAAGGAGCGAATAGGAAAGCGAGAGAATGCGAGAAGGGGATTTGGGAAAGAAGAGAGAGGGAGAAAGGGAGAGCAAGTCGAGATATCGATGAGAAAGGAGGAAAAACGTGAGAGCAGGTGTTTAGGCTGTCTTCCCGGGAACTCGGAGTTAAGAGGTGCTTCTAGGCGGGCACGCGTGCAGCAGTAAGGCATTTCGTTACTTACCGAGAGCGTAAAGTCATGAGTAGATCTGGCTGCCGCGTGTTTCGCGGGAACTGAGAAGCGTTCACCTCCCGAGGACCACAAGGGGAAAGGCAGCCAACAACACACCGGGATTTGCAAGATAACGTTGTATCGTATGAAAAGGGTGACGCTATACCCGTACGAGCTACGATTCCCAAGATCCCCGCTCAGGCGAGTTTAGAAGAAACTGCGTCGTTGCTGAAGAGCGATACCGAGTCGATAAAGGAACGGCAGCAGAGGCCCGTGGACGACGGCTGTTTCCGAGGGGAGACGAAGGAAGCTGATGGAATAGCGAGCAAAGGAGGAGAAGTTTTGAGCAGAGACGAACCGCTTTTCGTTCCTGTGTTGGAACAGGAAAATCTTCTATTGGAAAGAGGTAGCAGCGTAAGCGCGCAAATCACCGGTGAAAATTGCGTAGCGAAGCTCTTAATCTAATTGTTAATAGTGAGTTAACTTTCTCTAGTAGGCAGATAGAATTTTTGTGTTTGCTAATAGTTACGGTTTGCTTAGCTGATAAGTCGCTAGTTCCTTTGTATCAATTTATTAATGGCTAATTGATAAATTGTTCCGATAGCATATCCCATTGCGTCGCTTATCCAGGACGACAATGGTGTCATTTGGGTTCCAGTAATCCTCCCGCCAAAAGGGTTACACAACGGGTTCTCCGTTGGGTTGTAGCTGACGATAGTCAACAGCAGAAGCAGAGTGAAATATTACAAGCGGGCTGTTTGAAAAGGAGCTGCGGTGTCTGGAACATTGCGATTTATTTTGTTTGTAGAAAATTATTAGGCGAAAGCCTCTTATGTTAACTACTTTAACATTTAATATCTGGATGACATGCGGATGGGAACGCGGCAGTTGCCGGTTTCATGCTCTTGTATTAATAGCATTCATTTTACTGCAGATAATGTAAACCTTGAATTTTGTTTAATGATTTGCCTTAAATATAAGTTGAGCTGCAGTTATTGTATCATATAAGCATTGCGGAAAATCACCTAAAGATCAGGTGAACAATTTTAGTTTGTAACCTATTTAATATTTTGATAATTTCAATAAATCTATTTCTATAATTGCCAACTTTGCTACCTTATTCAATTCCCACATTGCCCCATTGTACAGGTACGTTACACAGTGTCGTTGCTCAATGTTTTCTGTCATTTTCACCATGCGTCGAAAAAAGAAAAACGTTCTGCTTTAGCATGTTACAATAATTGCACGCGGCACTCTTAACAGCTGCAAATTTCATTATGTCATCAGCAGAAATGTCGTTACACGACCCGGATAGGAAAAAGGTACTGCGAGTTCTACTTTTTTTTTGTAGCCTCAATCCGGATACTTTTCGGACAGGCCTCGTATTTCTAATCACGTATGTAGATCTACATCTTCGAGGACACAAGGGAAATGATTTTGCGGAAACTCCAAATAACGTCCACCAATGAGGGCTTCATTAAAGAAATAGAATCCAATAAGATATCCATTGACAAACCCACGCAAAGCGTTTATGCTCCATCTGTGTTGGTAATCAACTTCTCTGTAACAGTGGGGATTTTCTGCAGACCAATATAGCCTCTCCCCGACATAACGATCGTTCGAGTTACGATTTTTGGGAGATACGATACGTTGTGAGACGACGAAAAAGAAACCTTAAAAAAGAAAATAAAACACGAGAAAGTAGCATGTTTTTATATTTTATTTATTATTTTCGACTTAGATATTTTCGAGACGATGGGTTTATTGGTTCCTAACCCCATCGTAAGTCGGGGAGAGGCTGTAATTGAAATTGCGGCGGTTTACTATTTCTATGTTACTTCAATGCTAACGAAGGTGCTTTTGAACAGCTTATTAATAATTATTTTGTTGATTAAAATAAAAATTAATGAGAATGTAATTTGTATGATTTAATTTTCAAGCAAATAAACTTTTTTTGGAGAACTCCTTACCCAATAATATGCAGAAAAGTATGCTGATCCAGATACTGGAATAAAAAATAGTTTACTGAAAATTTATAGATGTAACTCATAAAATAGTTGTTTAACTGGAACCACATTGTGTAAAAACAGAAACCATACACAAGTAAATGTTTATTAGTACGAATGAAATTAATTTTCTTTTCACAAACTATAAAATAAAATTAGACACAAGAATCATTTTATTTTTGTAAAATGTCACTGGAATAAATTATTTTAAATAGATCATTTTATTGTACGTTTCATGCGGACCCTGTTAAAATTTGTCAATTTTTTTATTCTACGAAGCTAATGTAGCTAAAATCTTAAAAAGAGAACGTGCATTTAGTAAATTATCTATCCTCCATGATGTTGAAGTAGCTATGCTGTACGAAAGTGCGGTATAAGAAGGAAAAACAACTTTCAGCTATTTCCTGTATGGTCAGGGAGATGACAAAGCTCACCCCTCCCCGAAATCGATTTCCGAAACACGAGTGCAGGTGTAATGATGCCTGCTTATCGCAACAGAAGATGAACGGTGGGCCTCCCCTCGTCGAGAGACATCACTTCTCTTTAACGCTAGCCCTAAACTTCACGATCCATTCACATGCCAACTGCAGTATTAAGCTGTCAGAGGGAAGAGGATGTCATGGGTTTCTTAGCCTTGCCAATCAGCAAGCGAATGACCAGAGAAGTTTCCCCCTCATTTAAAAGTACGTTCAAGAAGTAGTCATCTTTGCATTGCTATTCAGTGTTGGCGGATCTGCCTCGCTCAGCATGTGACTACTAGAATAATGAATTTTAAACTCAAAACAGCGGAAACTGAATTCTGCCATCATAAAAAACACCTTTTATTTTATTAAACATTATGTCATGGAATTCAAAAAATTTTAGTAACAATATACCATATAATATCAATAAAATCAAAGAAAGGAAAGCCACAAGCCGGTTCAAGTTAAATATTCGCAAATAATGGCGTTGAGCTTTATTTAACCATAGGTTAATGCATGTCGGCAAAAATAATATAGGATCTACATAAAACACATCGCAGTTGGATAATTTTTTATTTCTCGTAGCGATGATGTATGAGGACCGATGTTACATTGGTTGAAAGAAGTGGGGGGGGGGGGTTTGGATAATAGAAGGTAAGGCGTACGAAGACTTATTTGATTTTTTTACACAAGTTATATCTGTACGCAGCCCGGGACA
>JAHWFO010060973.1:1105067-1128718 GCA_023313115.1 Rhysida immarginata | reverse complement strand
TTCTAGAAATTAAGGCGTCGACTACTTAGGTCATTTTGCGTCTTTTACACAAGTTATATCTGTACGCAGCCTGGGACAAACACAAACATCCATGCCCACGGCGGGATTCGAACCTACAGCCAGGCGGACTCGAGAACTAGAAAGCCTACGCCCTAGCCCTCTCGGCCACCTGGCCAGCCGTTGAAAGAAGGACTTTCCAAGTTTATGCAGCTTACACACTGAGTGGACAATTAATTGTGACTCAGTACTTCGGCTTCCATATCCCATACGATGCAGTGTACGACAAACTGTGTTCAGAGATCATTTGAGAAGAACCTTGATTACGATGTTTTGTAATTTGCTGCACTGTTACCCTTCTACTATCTTTTACAATTCTGGATACTACTCGATGGCGACCAGATTTTTTGGCTAATTTTAACTGCTGTAAAATTTGGGATCGATAATTCCAGCTTGGAGTTTTAAACACTTCTCGGTTCTAGGTTCCGATTTGACCTGATTCCAGTGTGTCTATATTAAACCATCTGATCATACTGCTACAGGGCTTAACCAAATTTTTGGATGCTTTTCTTGCAAAATATACTGTACATAAATAAATAGAAGAAAACCTCTGGGGATATGGTTAGTTACATTCTCTTTCTTAGATTCTTCATTGAGCAAGCTGAAGAATTCAGAAAGCACAGTGAATTCAGCTCATAAGTTATCAGCTGCTCTTGAACATTTCATTAATGCGGCAGTTTCACTGATACTCGCTCCATGGCTCCGAGCTCCTAAACTCATCCCACGTTCAAAGTCTGTCAAATAGAGTTGTTTTTCCTTATCTTCACAAAAATCACTTCTATTACTGTCGTAAGCACTAAAAGTTTTCCTTTTTTATACCGCTTTCACCCTCTAGAGACGACAACAAGAACTCCATAGCTAATTTGCTTAAAACTGTCAGGCGATCATAATAAATTGGATTACAGCGACACCTGGCCCATTGGAATCAACTAAATAAAACGGTAATGAAATTTGTTCGTATTTTACCACAGAATAAGAGACTTTACTTTATATATGACGTCATTTAACATTCCATTTCTATCTTTTCATTGGTTAATGTATTAATATGTTCAATGTGCGATTCCCTGATGACTTAGCCACACCCAACTCGGACTGGCCGCGGAGATTCGTTGGACCAGCTTCTCCTACCATGGCCGCCCGTTCTCCCTGACTGGTGGACACCCTCTCCTGAAAATGGTGTAACACCGAAACATGCGTCGGCAATAAAAATTAGAGATTTTTTATTTTTTTATTTTTGCAAAAAAATTTAGTTCAAATTTCGACCACTAGGTGAAAAAGTGGCGCAGACAGATCAAGAAATAAAAATTGGAAACAAAAAATTATTCATTCACAGCATTTTTTTAATGTGCATTCCATTTCTTTTAGTCACATGTTCAAATAGCGTTATAGCGTTTTCAACAGCAGCACGAAGGGTTTCTTGAGGTATTGCAGTAACATGGCGTGTTATGTATAATTTCAATTCAGGAGAGGCTGTATGCCTTCTCCATAGGCACGATCTTTCAGGAATCCCCACAACCAGAAGTCACGGGGATTCAAGTCCGGAGAACGAGGAGGCTAGGCAGTCGGAAAACTTTTCAAATTATCCGATCATCTCCAAAGTGGGTATGAAGCAGTTCCTGGCCTTGTCGAGTAATATGGGGTGTTGCACCATATTGCATGAAGACAGTAGTCTCTGAATATTCTCGTACTTCTAAAGGCTCGTTCGCACTAGCCAAAAGAAACTAGTTCTATCAGAGGTACTAGTTTTATCAATGAAGTGCGAACAAAACTGGGCGTGTCACGTATAAAAACCAAGAATATGAGAGAAACCAGTGGAATGGCAAGATACGTGAACAGAGACGTGAAAAGATTAGAATTGAAAATGTTTATTTCATATATAAAGGAATAAATTATTGAAAAGCATATATCTTCTATCTGCTTAAACTTAACCAATATTGACAAAACTAAAATACACAAAAACAATTACGCAAATTGCCGAAACCGGCTTAAATCTACTTATGATTATCCACCAAAATTCTTAGCAATAAAAAAGATCTTGTTACAATACAGGAACAGAACATCAAGTGGTCATCATGAGCCACAACAATCGGAAGCAAAGATTATCATCCACAGTAACAACGAAAACTAAGCTTAGAGCTAAAATAGTTAAATTCCAATAGCTAAATATATATCTATGAAAGAGATTTCCTAACTCCACTCTTTACATACAGCTTATGAATACATAAAATATTAATAACAGAAGAAACACCTCTTATCCACAAAATATTTTTACTGGACATATAAAATAATGAACCCAAAGGGTTCGAAATACGTATATGTCCAGTAAAAATATTTTGTGGATAAGAGGTGTTTCTTCTGTTATTATGTCGCTTTCCACAGTTATTCAACGTTTTTCACATAAAATATTAATATGATAATTTGCTAGAATTAGTATGCCCAACCTGGGAATACGTAAACGGATAATCAATTGTTCAATTAATTGGGATTATCAAAAAGTCAATACTATCCCATATAAAACGTGCTTGACATGCCACAGTCCTTAGCACACAACAATGATACAGGTAAGGGAACACTGCGTTAAGCACGCCTTAATAGCTTTGTCTCAAAAAAGTCTTAACTAGTATTGAAATTATACAATGCGGTACGTGGCGATCAATTCCGTACCGAATAACACTATATCTGGTTTCCTAATTATAATTAAATCACAATTCAGGATTTTTCTTATTAGAAAAACGTCACCAGCACTTTAGTTCAACTTTCGAACATAATAAAATCTTAGCCACTATGTCCAGTCCAGAAATTTAACGTTCATAAGTCTTAACTAAGAGCTTAAAAGATATTCTTCAAAATGTGACAAAATCGGGTTTCTCAAATTTACATGAGACTACAAAATTCAGCTGTTAAACACACACATTAATAACACAAAATATTTAAGTAGACTCTTTTTGTTTTCCCTTTAAATCACTGACGTCACTCAACGCACGGCTTGGCACAATGGAAATGCAAACACATTAGAAAATCACTTTCTTGTAACCACTTTGCTTTCGTTTCCTCCAATTTTGATCGGCGTACAATACCTTCACTAACACGCCATGGCACTAACAGGGAGAACATCACAAAAGCAAAAATTAACAGCTACGTATGAGTTGCAAATTTCTAAACACCTTAAAACTTCTCCAATTGCGTCACCAGAGCCGCCGTTACACACCTTCGTGAATATAAACTTCATTAACGAAGGGGGGGAAAATTATTTACCCAACACTTGTCGTCGGACATACGAAGCCCGCAGGACTGCTCCATATATGCTGGTAAGCTAAACGGCCACAACCCGTGTACGACCGAGTTCGGTTTCACTTCCATATATCGCAACTCCGGAAAACATTCTTTCAATGCAGGAAATTCAGTTTCTACCACAAATTGAGTTCTCTTACCAGAGTTGACGTTCGCAGAACGGCTATGGCTTACATCCACTGTGAAGGACCTTCGTCGCTCGCCGCCTCCGCTCCGTTTCTCCTTGCAGAAACGCCTTCATCCGCCGCTCGCTTCGTCGTAGCGAGGGTCTCCTGGCTGGTTGCGGGGTTTGGCTCGCTGCTCGCCGTGTGGATAGCTCTGCTGTCCCGTGCCGGCTGCTTGGCCTCCTTCCTTCAACAGAGAACAGCCTTCTGCTTTCTTGACCACATCCGAGGTTTTTCTCCGAAAAACCCCTCGATCCGTCCACGACCGTTCCTCTGTCTTTCTCCCCGATCCGATGTCTCGACCTCGTTTTTCACGACGAATCTCCCGCTCTTCGCTCCCATTGGTTCGCTCCTGCCGCATTTGTTGACGTTTGAGGTTTCGCCATCCTCCTTCCGGTTTCGTTTGATGGAATACACGAGTTTGGAAGTGATGGTCGACGGCGTGTTTTTCGAATTCCGTGACAGGGTGTAAGAAGAACTAGTTCTTTCGGCTCTGGAACTGGGGTTTCCAACCGCAGTTTCTCAAACTGGATCTGGGGCTGGAGAGTGCTTGTTCATGCAAAGACTTCTGGGTAGTTTTCCCATAAGTCTTCACGAATAGCAGACCTGCCAACTATTTCTGAGGGAAAACCAGGTGATTGTAAATTTAGTAGGGTAAAATATACGTATCGATAACATATTTAATTGTTACAAAAATTGTGCACTTAAATTTTACTTTTGGACATAATTTAAAATTAGATGCCACAAGTATAATTACATATTATACACTAGTCAAAATAATTAAGGGAGTAAGATACACCGTACGTGGAATAATGAGAAACCAACACTGGCTAAATTATAAAATATCTTTTATCTTGAAATTATGCTTATATAAATTTGAAGTTTGCCAATTTGTCTCCTTGTGCAGCAGATTGTACTGTCTTGTAGCTTTTTTGCCTTTTTATATTACTTCTTTTGAAAGTTTACACTTGTAGCATGGTACTTCTCTTTCTGGATAAGCAATTTTAACTGCAAGAAGACTAGATAGTATTCCAAAAAAAATTGCTGACGAATTGCTGGTGCATCACGGGGAAAGAAAGGCATATTTTTAAGGGTTCTTTTACGAGAGTACAATTTGCCGGGAGATTTTTACGATCCGCCGGGTGACCGGGTGAGATTGTTAAAATCCGGGTGACACCCGGTGAATCCGGGTGAGTTGGCAGGTCTGGAATAGCGATACGATCACGGATTAAAAATACCAATGGCTACCGAACAACAGTGTTCTCAATCTCAAACAAATCAAGAAAAGTGGAAAGATGGCGAAACTAAATTTGGAAAACAAAAAGCGCCATCTTTAAATAACGATGAAGAAGCATTAATCCTTCCAGGGCACGCCCTATTTGTTGTGTCTGGAACTGGATTTCCACCTCTAAACAGGATTTCCAGTGCGAACAGGAGGATGATAAAACTAGTGTTCAATTAGAACTGGTTCACCTGGAACCAGAAAAGAAACTAGTTCTATTTGTAACTAGTTTCGCAGTGCGAACGTAGTCTAAGACACGAATGACTTGTTGCTGCAGAAGTTCGCAGTAACGGGCACCCGTGATGGAACACCTTTTAGAGCCTTCAGGAGTGCTCTCCTTAAAGAAAAAGGGCCCAAAAAAGAAAACAGCAGTAAAACCATACCACGCACTAATGAAATCAGAATGCACAGGCTGTTGATGCACAACATGAGGACTTGCAGTACCCCAGATGCGAAAGTTCTGAGTATTCAGTGCTCCGTCTAGGATAAAATGCGCCTCGCCTGATCAAAAAATGTTCCAAGGCGCAAATCCGGCAAGCAAAATCAGTGGTCTTGAGGGAGAAGCTTTTGCATCACATGGATCTTATATGGATTCCACTTTAAAATTCATCGCAAAACCTTTCATACCATAACCAAAGGAGAGACAACTCGCGTGACACTGCTGGAGCACTTGTTGACGAATGCCGGGAACTTTCATTTGAAATCCGTTTCCGTCCTCTTCGTCTCAGCACACCAAACTTCTCAGTATTTTCAAATTTAGTAATCATTATTTTCAAACCATTACTTGTCTTAGGCCCTATTCGCAAGTCTTTCAAGGGTCGAAATTCTCGCAGTGCAGCAGTACCATTAATGCAGTTCTGATGAAACAACTTGACCAGTAAAGCTCGATTTTTCCTCTGTAAAAGCATGGTGAAGAATGAATTTACAGCAGATTAATGGCATTTTGAAGCGTTTTAAAGCTGTAAAGTTTTTATGCGTTTTAGAGCCTTTCTAATTGGCATAATAAGGTCCAATATGCATGATAAGGTCGAAATTTGAACTAATTGTTTATTGCAAAAATCTCTTCCCCATGGTCTATATAACGTACAGTCGGGTGCAAAAAGGTTTTTACCTGCTCCGTAGGAACTGAGCTTACCGGATGTTGATCGGTTGCAAAATCAGGTACTTTTACTAAGAATCAAGGCAGATTAGACTGGACCTTTCCCTTCTGAATGAAAATAGGGTAGCAGATATACGCTTGGGATGTGTTATTCATGTGCTCAACTATGACTGTATATTCCAAGTTTCATCAAAATCCGATCAGCAGAACGGGCTTTAGAGGGGTCTTAATAGTGTAACTTAAAATATAATCACCCTGTACCTATCACTACGAGAAATACTGCTGAAGCTGCGATATTCTTTTGTAAGAACAAGAGAAGAGCAGACAATTTATAAAGTTTTTGTTTTAATTTTAGTTAATTTTTCAATGTGGATTCAGGGCTTATTATATCTACAATCATGCTAATTAAATTGCACAATTCAGTTTTGAAGTTTCATGGCATTCTTCAATGAGGCGTTATTACCTTATATACAATTTCTTTTATCCTGTATCTTCTTAAATAAACGTCTCTATTTTTCATATTACGTAGCTGAATATTTTACGGAAAGAACTCGTATTATAAAGCACAAAACAAAAATACAGTATTTCAAAATGGTCCTACGCGAAATAACGAAACAGGAACACGTGAAGCAACTTATACAAATTGGCTACGAACATAAAAGATGTATGCTTGGATTGATGTGTTTGCAGTAATGTTTTATTCTAAAGAGAGTCTGGTTCAAATTATTCACCTTTTTTTTTGCAGAAAAAACAGAATGAATAGGAAGATTTAGATTTACAGAACGACGTGAAAAAAGTGGAAGCGAGGGTACTCTTTTGGGAGTTTCAGAACGCATCAGATTGTACTTTCAGAATGCAAGTAGGCAAAATGAACTTTAAAACGATGATATTATAAGAAAAAGTGGAAGGAAAAAATTCCATGACCTGGATTCGAACCAGGAACCACTAGCATCACGCTCGTTGCTTCTATCAATTGGGCCGCCGTGTTCATGATGCCCAATTGATAGAGGCAATGAGCATGATACTAGTATTTCCTAGTTCGAATCCAGGTTGTGGAATTTTTCCTTCCACTTTTTCTGATAATGTCATTACCTTATGCTTGGAGCATTATCTCCAGTTTCCCTTTAATAATTTCTTATTAAAACTATCTGTCATCGCATTTTTATTATAACTTTTTTGTCATAATATTTGCACATATTATTCTTTTTTTCCGTGTTGTACAGGGAGATATCACAATGGATGTAATAAAATTTGAAAGCTTGTTGTGGAGCAAAGATGTCCTGTGAACGCAGGAACACAGGTACAGAATTACAACAGATCAAAGTTTTATTCAACTGTAGTAACAAATAGGTAAAAAACCCACACATATTATGAACTTTTAATATTTAATTTAAAAGCAAAAGAGAGTATGCGATTTAGTATAACAAGTGCTTAAAATGTGCCCCTCGGCACTTACGAATTATCGAATCATAAACACAAATTATGGCATCGTTATTATGAATTTGATTGGCCACATCAATTATCCGTTGGAGTAACTGCTAACGAGTATTGATGTTAACGCTGTAGACTAGCTATTTTAGGTGACTCCAAAGGTAAAAATCTAAAGGATTTAGATAAGGGAACATCCGCGACCAATCGATCTGTTGAGATAATGCATGCTTAACCATTCAGTTACTCGTCTTTCATAGTGGGCTGGGGCAATATCTCCTAGACAGAAGGCCTGATAACGGAAACGTCCCAGGCCAAAGAGGGATCGCAAACATTGTAGGAACTTCACAGGCTACCGTAAATAAAATAATAAACAAAGATTTGCAATGGAAAAGCTTCACAAGCGTCGTGTTCATAAGCTGCTGCCTTGACACGTCACAGAAAGGAAGAGGAACTGTCAGAGGCTCTATGAAAATCATCTGTTGCTCCCTCTTCTCTTTGCAGCAGAATGATGGAAATACATTGTCACTTTGGATGAAGCCTGAACATGTCTACCTGAACGATTGCAACAAACCCCGCGCGATTTTCTACCGTCCGCATGGAAAGAAGTCATATCAAAAGTGGTCCAAGGAATGCAAAGAAAATTTTTCAAAAGGATTTATGGTGACTGCGGGATACTTGTACAACGGCAAGCTCACACTCAGAAGAGTGGAAGGAGGGCTAAGGTTAACTCCCTTTACTATCAGCTGCATGTTCTCACCCAATTTTTCCATGAGGAAATCCCCGCATTGTATGGAGGGAACAAAAGTTCGGCTGCATCAAGACGAAGTCTCCAGCCATACGTCCAACTCGACCATGCAGTTTATGCTGTATTTGGAAGATGAAACCGGAATTCACATTATACCCTTTCATGATATCTTTGTCAAGTCACCAGATATATCCCCGATGGATATCTGTGGATTTGGATTTTGAAACGAGCCCTTGCTCGAAGCCGTCCAACAACCATTGAGGGTCTCTGGAGAGCCTAAAACAAAAATGAAATAATAACAGCCTCGCCATTGTACAGACATGTCTTCTACAGTGTAGAAGAAACGGTGCAGGACAATAGTCCGCAACCAGGGTCACCTATAGAATACGAGAAAGAGGTAGGTGGAGAAAGAGGTTTTCTTCGTACACTTTTTCCTCCGAATCATTATCATAGATCGCAATCAACCTTCTGTACTAATTTTCATATTCCTCCCATGAAATTTATTCGGACCATATCAAAACCAATTAAACAGCTCAAGCGATTTCTACCAAATAGGAAAAAGTTACCAATTATTACCTGTGGATATGATATCAGTAAAACACTAGAAGCCAACCGCTTTTCCACAACAAGGTTTTATTTAGCACTCGAAATACGTATCCGTGGTAAATAAAACCTTGTGGAAAAGCGGTTGGCTTCTTGTGTTTTACTGATTTCTATCAAATTTGAAATTTAAAGGCATTCCGCGCTGAGTAAAGAAGATTAAAAAAACTACCGCTCTGATTGAATTTGAGACCCTGGAGCTACATTGTTATTCATAGCAAACGCCATATCTGTATTAGAAAGGAAAACACATAGATGGTTATTATACAGCATGAATAAAATGAAATCTATTGATTACGATGAAAGTCATTTTGCATTTGTTATATTGCCGTATAATAGCAAGAAACGGTTTAGCGTAATCATACAGTAGATTAGCAGTGTTAAACGGAAAGTATTTTTATCATAATTGAAACATTTTATCATAACTGTTTCCGATTAGGCGTTTGATCATAACTGTAACATCCTAATCGGAAACAGTCTTTCATCTTAATAAGGCGTATGTATCTGTAAATAAATATAATCGATTGAACATGGCTTGCATTGAATTTTATATCTCTTTTTTCATCCAATTTAATCTTTCACCATTTTCTTCGAACCTGTTTTTAAATGTAATGGTGAACCCATTAAAAAATTTCCCTGTCCCGGTCGATTTACCGTATGCGAAGAGGCATTTAATAATGGCCATAATGCTTGTAATTTCATTTTCATCAAGCAAAGTGGGCAATTTAAGTCCATTATTCCATTCTTTTATGGTCTCCAAAAGAGAACGACGCCATAGTCGAAGAGACTCACCCACTCTTTTTTCGAAAGAAAAACATTATTCCCAATATTCCCCTATTTCTTTATTTAACTCCTCCTCAATGTAAGTGACCAGCGCCCCCCCCTCTTCCCCATGTCTTCTTATTCACTTAAATACTTATAATAATCTTTTCTCTTTGAAAATTGGTGAGGACTGTATGTCATTCATTTACCATAAGTGGAATCAACTCTTGCGACACAACTTCCCTTAAGGCAGTCGTTCATCACAAGGAGGAAAAAAAATGAAATTATTGATGGATACGTCTATCTACTGAGATTTATGTGCAGCTTTTCCGTAGTTGGCACAGACAGAGCAATCCGAAAATTTAAAAATCGTTTAAGTGATGGAGAAGCTCATCAGAGGGTGGCAGTCTACGTCTGCCTATTGTCAATAGGAAATTAATCATCTGACACTCTTCAGGTTATACGCCTCTTATTCTATAGACTGCTTCAGATCATCATTAATTTTCGTGCTAGATGGATAAGCGGAGAAGGGAGCACTGGAAAGATTTTTGTCGACAGTCAACCGATCTCAACATTTAAGAAAACAAACGCGATAGACATAAGACATTCTACAACAAATTTGATTATGCTAAAAATGAAGAAGCCATTTTAACTACTGTTTGCATTCTAAATTATTATAATGACTAGGGTATAGCACCTGAAATTTATTTATTCGAAAGTCATTTAAAATTCCCGTACATTTTCCAGTAAATATAATATAAATTTTTTAGATAAAATGGGTACGCCTCTTTTTGTAATTTTTGGAGATCAGATGCTTTTGAAGCATGTATCAGCAGCAAACAATCGAAATTTGTACAGGAACGACTGATCCGTAAAAAAAATATAAAAGAATTTTATGACCGCACTTTTACTTTTTAAAAAGTAAAAAATAAAATTAAAAAGGATTTAAGTGTGGCGGCGCGTTTATTTTATTATGTAGTATTTTCAATTTAAAATTCAATATCAAACGCGCCTACTTTTTCCCTTTTTAATTATTTATGTTAGTTTTTATTTTTTTTAAATATGCTTTTACATGATAACTACAAAACCAAAGAAACCGCGGAAATCTGAAGAAGTGGCCCACCCCCTATCTTGGAAGTAAATTAGTTTTTAAGAATTAAAATGTTGAAAATTTTTATACTGGATTGTCACCGGAAATAAACCAGTGTGCCAAATTTGGAATAGTTTTGATTACAAAATTTGCCAAATTTGTTAAATAAAAGTGTTTAATATTGTTTATGTTCACTGTATTTAAACGCTATTAAATTAAAAAAAGATTTTTATTACAATAACAATTAAGTAACTAGAAAGCTGTTATTAATATAAATTCCCAATTTACACTTTCTTAACGGGAATAATTTAAATTGAATAAATTCTTTCAAACAGTGACCTTTTCCTGAAAAAAAATTTAATGGTGTCATTAAAAATCATATACGTGAAAGAGTTTTTTTTCACCTTAAAGAACAAGTTTTCACTTGTTTATGGCCAATAAATGTTCTTAATGGCTCCAGTAAATGTTTCAAATTTAATTTCTTAAATTACAAACGTATTATTTGAGACAACATTTTACGTGCCTGAAGTTAAAAAATAATTTTACGGCTCGTTTATTTGCTTAATTAATTTGATGCTAAAGTTGGTGTAGTTTCTCAACTTTTGATATTAAAAGCGTTACAGAAGATCGCGTTTTCAGGACAGAAGAATGTTAACGTGTTCGCTAATTTAGTTTTTAGAAAGAGGCTCGCTATAAAATTTGAATTCGTACAAAATTCGACTATACGTATTTATATTCAGTTCACTGTAATACAATAATATTCACCATACCAAAAGAATTAATAAGCAAAATGAGCTTTTTTATGCATGGTTAACAGATGTGCAAATCAATCGAGATATTCGGGAGAGATAAAAGTGCAGTGGATAGCCACTTGTATAATTTATTTATTTATTTATTTATTTATTTATTTATTATTTAAGTAATGATTAATGTTACAAACAGTGCATATCCGGGGCCGGTATGGTCATAGACCGACGAGTTAGGTCCCCGGCAGCACGTAATGCGTCAAGATACAGAAGAACAAAGAAAAAAATAAATAAATAAACAGCAGGATTAGTCGTTAGTTAACAAATGATTAGAAAATTACTACAACAAAATTAACAAAAAAACTAATAACAATTAATAATAAGCAGAACTGGTTATTGTTTCCGATGAAAAAAATGTAGACGTTAATCTCAATGATTGAATTGATGTCATGGTTTTCTTTATTATATCTGTTATTTTCATTACTACAGTGTTGATCTTTCATCACTACAAAGACTATCTCAAAACAACGGAGAGTGAATTTATAAAAAAAATTGTTTTTCCTCACGTACTGTATGTGGCAAAAGAAATATTGTTTTCTCACATAAATACGTACAGAATAAGCGCTCATGTTGTAGACTCTTTACTCCTTGCATTTAAGTGTATTTTGAAAATTGCAGTTCTAGAATTTTTTGGCTGCGGAAAACAAAGCTCTTTCTTCAACACTCTAAAGCCCAGACCTTATGTCTTCTGACTTTTGGCTGTTTCTTCTTATTAATAAAAACATTCGAGGAAGCAGATTCCTATCGATGGCTGCTATCGATTATTCCCTCTATTCAATGGTATCTAAGGACTATTCCTGAATAGAGACAGGATCGCTGCATTGGATATCGTAACTATGAGTAAATAGAACTTTTTAAACAAATACACTGCTTTACAATGAAATCCACCAACAAGGAGTTATCCGACCTTATCCATATTTAGTGGGAGGGGGGGGGGTTCGTCTACCTCCGACTAGTAAACGATTACATGCATGCCCACGGGACATGACCATTTGGGTTGATACAGGGTGTCCGGGTGCCTGTATAGACTTATCAGTTAACACCTGTGCGAGACCTTCCATGCAGTAGGGAGGAAGCAACTGTCTCTTCAACATACAGTATTGTTATCCGCACAACGGCCTCAATGCTGCGACGACGACAACGACAACCGTTCACGCAATTAACGGACTTTGAACGAGGTCGGATTATTGGCCTCTCCGAGGCTGGATGGTCAACCAGACGGATTGCTGTCCATGTGTCGCAGGACGCACGGACAGTAAGCCGATGTTGGAGGCAATGGCAAGAGGAAGGCACACATGCCAGAAGACCAGGCTCTGGGGTCCGGAGAAGCACGTCAGCTCGTACCGATAGGCGGATACTGCGAACAGCGCTAGCGGACAGAACCATCACCCGGTGGCAACTGCGCGACAACATTATTCACAGTACTGCTCCAGTGTCAATAGCGACAATAGCACGCCGGTTACACGCCGCGACAATGTCTGCCAGGCGTCCATTGTTGTCTTCCTTTGACACCTGAGCACTGCGCGATACGACTGCAATGGTATCGTGAACGAGTGGGCTGGCGAATGAAATGGCGCCCGGTGGTCTTCAGAGACGAATCCCGCTTTTGTTTGGACACCGACGACAGATGCGAAAGGGTGTGGCGCACACCACTGGAACGTGTCAATGAACAATGCATCCGGTATCGCCATCGTGGACCAACAACCGGGATCATGGTCTGGGGTGCCATCGGCTACGATACCAGAACGCCTTTAGTCACCATCCAAGGCACCCTGACAGCAGTATGGTACGTCACAGAGATTCTGCAGCCCGTATTACTGCCCTTTCTGCACACCATACCCGGCGCAGTCTTTCAGCAGGATAATGCCAGACCGCACACGGCAAACATGAGCATGGCATGTCTGCATGATGTCAACTGCCTGTCATGGCCCGCGAGGTCCCCAGACCTATCGCCAATTGAGCACGTGTGGGACATGGTGGGACGTCGTTTACGATCACCCCGCAATCTCCATGACCTGACACAGCAGTTTCACCAGGCCTGGACAGACATACCCCAAGATGGCATTCGCCTCCTGTATGATCACCTACACCTGCGGCTGAAACAATGCATCGCCGCTAGAGGTGGTGCCACAACCTACTGTTGCCGCTTTCCGTTTGGACACCCTGTACAAACGAGTGCACGTCTTGGCTCCATAACGTAATAAAGGTGTGTTCAGATGTATCTCCTGCTGTATACCTACTTTTGGCTCATTCGGATAACTCCTTGTGGGTGGGGCAATTTCATTGCAAAGCAGCGTATCTTGATTCATACAGGGTGTTTCTAAATTATCTCCCGTATTATACATGTTTATTACTCAAACATTAGTGCAGATTTTAACGTGATTTTTTTTATTCACAAAGAAAAACTCAAAAAGTTTCTTAGCATGCTTAAAAAATTTCAATGTACCCCCCATTTATGGCGTGAAGGACGTCAAAGCGAAACTCGATTTCCTCCCATGTTCGGGCTAGCATTTCGGGGGTGATTTCAGCGATTGTTTCAATTATTCTGTTCTTGAGAGTTTCAATGTCATCAACGCTGGCCTTGTACACTCTTTCACATATCACCAGGGTTCGCATCGGGTGAGCGAGGGGGCCAAGGGATTGGCCCATCCCTTCCAATCCATCGTCCTGGAAAGTTCGTATCAAAGCACTGCTTAACTTACAGGCCCCACCTGTGGAATCTTCGTGGTGAAAGTTCGTATCTTCCACCTGTGGAATCTGGTAGTTCTCCAACATATCTAGGTAGGTTGCAGTGGAAATGGTATTTTCAGCGAAGAAGAAAGGTCCGATTACTCGATCATGCATTAAACCGAACCAAAAATTAACCTTTGAGCTGTCGCGTATATGCTCCCTTAGAACGTGGGGGATTTTTGAGCCCGAAATGCGGCAGCTGTGTCGGTTTACTGCTCCGGAAGTATGGATGTTGCCTCATCAGAAAACAAAATGTCCTCAAGGAAGGTGGGATCATTGTCGATTTTTTGGAGCATATCTTCAGCAAACTTCTTCGGTCAGTCATCTGGCTTCAGTTCATGCATCATCTGGATTTTATAGGGTGTAAGACGAAGGCGGTGCTTCACTATTTTATATGGCATATCCAGTTGACCAGCCGCTTAGCGAAGTGATTTACGGGGACTACGATCGAACGCCTCCCTGGCCTTTTCCACTCTCTGTGGTGTCGCTGAAGGACTACTAGCATCATTTTTGTGTAACAGGCTGCCTGTGTTTAAAACTTTTTCATGCCATAGCTTAATTGACTTATGATTTAGAGGTTCCTTTTAAAACTTTGTTTTGAACATTCTCTGAACTGTAATCATTGACTTAAATTCCGCAAGCTATAACACGCATTGAGCTTTTTCTTGAACACTCGCCATTGTTTACTGTGTCTCGCGAAAAATGGAACAACGCGCCAACAATGGTACTATGCGCCAACCGTGTGTTTCATTATCAACTCACGCGAGGCTAAGAAACTTTTTGAGTTTTTTTTTGTGAATAAAAAAAAAACTTTGTGAATAAAAATCACTTTAAAATATATAATAGTTTTTGAGTAATAAGCATGTACACTGCTCAAAACAATTAAAGGAACACTTGTAGAATCCCCTACAGAGGGCGTAAATAATACTTTTTAGCAATTTCATCTTCTGCAACATGAAACCTACTATCTCCCTCATAGGAAAAGATTGAAGTCAACACATTTTGCTGCCAGATGTTCTGAAAAATTTGCATAGCAATATAACCCCCGGAAAACAAAGTGGTTACATGCCAGTACACTCTTTGCTTGGAGATAACGGTCGAACATTAGAAAGTGCAGGCATTCCTGGAACGTTGTTGTTAGTGCTCTGACATGCCACGAAGGCATCTTGAAGCAGTAGAAGCTGCGAGAGCCGTAACATTGCTCCAAACGGGTCAATCATTTCGGACTGTGGCAAATGCCCTCAATGTGTCCTCTTCCGTCATTTTCCGACTGTGGACACGATTCCAGGCGACTGGCCAGTACACACGAAGAGCTGGACAAGGTCGCCGACACTCCGAAGAACCTTAACGGCCAGAGACCTGAGAAATGAACTGCAGATGTCAACTGGGGTAGCTGTTTCAGATCAAACAATCCGGAACAGATTACGTGAAGTTGGCTTGAGAGCCAGACGACCAAATCGACTGCCTAGGCTAACCCGCCAGCACATACAGGCGCAACTAGAGTTTGCACATCAACATGTCACCTGGCAGCTTCGCCACTGGCGTTCTGTTCCCTTCACAGACGAGTCAAGATTCCGCCTGACCCGCTGTGATGGCCGTCTACGTGTCTGGAGACGACGTGGTGAGCGAAACACCGACGCAACAGTTTGTGAGACTGACCGAATGGGATGTTGTTCCATTATGGTTTGGGCTGGCATCTCAATAGACCATCGAACGGATCTTGTGGTCGTCCGAGGGAGAATGACCGCTGACGTTTACATTCATGACATTCTGGAAGAAAATGTGATTGTTGCTGCACATGGCATGGGGCCTGGATTCCTTCTGATCCGGATAATGCTCGTCCACACACTGCAGCTGTCACTCAAAACTTCCTACGGATGCATGGCATTCAGACCATGAGGTGGCCTGCAATGAGTCCAGACCTAAATCCCCTTGAACATCTTTGGGACATGCTTGACAGGCGAATTCGACACCGCCCTTCAGCTCCAGAAACACTGCAACAGCTCGTCCAGGCACTTACTGAGGAATGGGACCGACTTCCCCAAGATCACATCCGTCGACTGATATGGAGCATGTCTCGAAGGTGCATGGAGGTTACTGCAGCCTATGGTAGGCATAAACATTACTGAGTGGTGCAAAAACTGATCCCTGGAAGAAACAGGGCATTCTCCTCACAACGTCCAAAGGACATTTCACTTTGTTTTAGGCAGGGGTCCTGCAGTTTCCTGTTTTTTTCTTTATGTTTCTTCACCAGTTGTTTCAATAGTGCATTCTATTGTTAAATAAACCGTCTTTTAATGATCACATACAGCGATTTTGTCCATATTATTCGTAGTTACTTCTGCACGCTGCTTAATAGAAGTGTTCCTTTAAATGTTTTGAGCAGTGTACAATACGGGAGATAATTTAGAAACACCAAGTACTTTTCAAATAATCAACTCTTTAGAATTCCTTCATTACGGTATTTCTGTCCAACAGATCGATTTTTTTCTAATTAACTTTATCTTATTATCCTGTCTATATTGCAATTCATAAGGCTGCCCATACTGATTCTATCTTTATTGATTTATCTAAGGCCTTTGATTCAATTGATAATGAAATTCTATTTCGGAAACTTCATTACTTTCCTGAATAGCTAGTGCTAATTACTCCATTAAATTTAAATATATCTCGTTGAATTTTTTTCATTAAAATAAGCTGGAGTTCTCATAATAACCCACTTATCTCTTTAATTTATTGTTGGCTTATTTAGATTCTTTTGATTCATATACATTGTTATTCTTTGTCATGCAAATGATCTTAAACTCTATAAACCAATTTCTTCAAAACTGCATTAATAGCTTGCTAAATTGGCTCTATTATCATAAGTTTACGGCGAATTTTAATAAATCTTCCATGTATAGTTTTTCTCATAAAATGAGTCCAATAATAGATACCTATTTCTGAACGACATTAGAAGAGATTTGTGTTAAAAAATTAAGTAATTACGTTGATAAAAAATTCTTGTTTAAAGAGAGCAAATCCGATTAAGGAGAAAGCGTTTATCGCGCGTTATAAATACATTTTCTATAGTTACCTTGTTGAATTGATTGAAATTACCAACGTTCTGATTATTAATTATAATCCAGAAATTTAGTTCTCCGTTTGTAAGTTACTTACAAAAACTTAGGTAAGTTTTATTGCCGACTCCATTCAATGTTGACAAAAGCTCTCAAGCTATATTTCTTATGCTTATTTAATAAGGCATCCTTTACTTATTATAAAAATTTCTTAATGATCGTATCGATGATCCCATTTTGTTTTGCTTTTAGAATTGCGCATTCTGATTACACCGACAGATTTTCAAACAATATCAATCTCATTCGCACATTGATATACATAAATTTTTTAATAAGAGTCCCTTGGTTTTCTTTTAATTTTAACACTGTTAATTCTTTTTTACATGATTACTTTGTATCCGTTTTGGGCCAATATGGTCTATTTGGGGACAATTTTGCTTTGAATGGGATTGTTACAGTTATCTAGTAAAATAAAATAACAAACGCATAACTGTTTGTATTATAATGAACTGTATAAAAATCGTTAAGAAGAAATGTAAGAACGTACGTATCTTATTTATAATTAAAAAAATTAAAGATGCCTAAAATTAGCCAGTCCATTTCATTATCATGCTTTGGATATTTTTAACCTTATTACATGTAGGCCCTATTTCTTTCTCGTGACATACTTTTTTGGTAAAGAACGAAAGTGAAAACTTAACAGCCTTTTACTTCAAGACTTCAGGCCTCCGAACTCCGAAAGAATGGCATTGAACATGTTGGTGCGTATGCACACAGTAAAAATTCCAATCACACACTTAACACAGTTGTCACACATTAACGGCAGAAAAATCAATCACCAAAAAATATAGATAAGAAAAGTAAAATATCATACTATTGGGGGTACATATCCAAGTACCATTTACTTATCCATAATTGTTTAAGCAATAAAATATTAAAATGAGTCGAGGTCTACGAAATACAAATTTTAAAAAATCTTAATAAAAGTGATCCTACATCAGGATACTTTAAAATAAAAGTTAATATACAGAGGTTGAACAATATAATATGAAGATATATGTAAATACAATGCTCTAGGGAATCTTGTCATATAGTCTCTCCTAGTTTTGAACAGTGCCACCTAGCGGGCAAGAATATACTCAGATCAGTCTATTAGTAGCAGTGATAGCGTGCGGATGCTAAATATATTTCGGCGTTGAAACTCCGTTGTGGCCTCAATAACAAAAGCGGACACCCTTGTTGGGATCGGGAGAATTACTGTATCGACTGTTATGACAGCCTATAAGAAACTGGGAAAAACATCATCTGCCAAGCATAACAATAGCTGAAAGTCGACGTTCACTGATAGAGACAGAAGGGTTTTGAAGCGGATTGTGGCCAGAAAGCTAAGGCAACAGCATTCCAGATAACATCTGAGATGAATACACATCTACAGGAAGCTATATCAATAAAAACTATCCCAACGAGCATACGTAGCAGAGGGGCTATTACAAAACCATTGGTGACACCATGCAATGATTGAAACGACGGAAATGGTGTCGCGAGCATAGAAGCTGAACACAACAACAATGGATGAATGTCACCTGGTCAAACGAATCGTCGGTTCACATTATTCCAGGTACGGATGTGTTAACGCTTGGAGAAAGCCAGCAGAAGCCTATGATGTTGACTGTCTCCTTCTTAATGTTAAGAATGGAGGGAGATCAGTGATGCTGTGGGGGGCGATATCTTATCGTGATCTCGGCCCACTTGTTGTCCTGCATGGGCGGGTTAAAGCACAGAAGTATATTAGTATTCTGGCCGAACATCTTCATTCAATGCTGCAAACTGTGTTCCCGTGATGAACGACATGTGTTCCAAGACGACAATGCTCCCATTCACACTGTTCGAATTATCTGAGACTGGTTTAATGGACACAATGATAAACTACAACACCCCCTCTCCCTCTCAGTCCGCTGATCTTAATATCATTGAACCTTTGTGGGAGATTTTGGAGGCCAAGCTGCGCAGTAGGTTTACAGCTCGTATCCTATCCCTGTGAATATTGCGCTAGACTTGTATTAATCCATCCAATGTCGGATACGAGCTGTAATTAATGCAAAAAAGGGCCATCTCCCTATTAATAAATATTTTCTCTCATTTCACAGGTGTTCATATTATTTTGTCCAACTACTAACGGTATACAGGTTATTTATGATTTTTTCAAAATTTATTAATAGAATGCTTTGCAAGTTAGAATTTGAACAGTTTTATATGGATAAATGTCACACGCGTAACGCTGAAATCTTTCGATTTATTCCAAACTTTCTAATTTCTAAATCATGTGAAACCATAAACTATTAATTCTCGGTTTACTTATAGGCCATATCGTGGGTGTTATTGTATATTAAGTAGGAAAAAATCATTGGCTGATGACCAGACCATGATGCATTTATAAACGACAAAATTCTTGTATTCCATGAAAGACATGGTGAAGCGATCAGAGAATCAGAAATTAGTTCGATAAATGCTTAAGCTGTCTACAAATTAAAACAGGATAGGATAAAATTACTACAGACAACGCTTGAACCATACTAAAACTTTTAATAGACTAAATTGAATTTCAGAAATTTTTAAAATTTTTTACTTTATTTGAATTTTACATTAGATATTTTGTTTTTAATACCAACAAGTTTGTTCAGAAAAGATTAGCGAATAGGTTATTACCATGAAGAATCAAGTGACTTTAGTCTGCGGATAAGCGGAGTCTAGACAACACTGTTATTTCAGCGATAAAAAAAAACTTGCTACTAAAGATCACAAATGCTCTATAAACGTATCATTGTGAACACACTAAAAGAGAGTTTTAAATGTTTAAATAAATAAAAGAGAGTTAAATACGAATCTTATAACTGATGGGGATTTCAATGGATTAAAAGTTTTTACGTTCCATGTTTCTAATCATGTAAGACTTTGGTTGGAGACATTTACGAAGATCAGTATGGTTCAAGTGTGTTGGGCGAGCAAGAAAGCCTATGCGGCAATGTTATTGAAACCACCTTACCGGGAGTCAAGAGTACGACTGCCGTAATGATGAGGGCACAGACCACAAGTATAACCAACAGGGCGATGCCTATGCCCCGCCAGTTACGCTGGGACGAACTGGTAGCAACGAGCTCCTGCAAAAGAAGAAGGGGAAAATGAAACATAAGGAGTGTAAACGTTAATATCCTAAACCACAAACACAAACACAAAGGCACTCACACACCCACACATACAATGAAGAAACCCTCTCCTCCTCCCTTCTGACAATCAAACCAACTTTGCTTCGCTACAACAGTAAAACTTCTCTCTTGATAAGACAGACGAGGCCTACTTAACTGTAATTGCCGAAGCACTAATACCACTACTACTACAGACTACTCTTGATCAATTGAAGCACTCTTGCGATTTGAAACAAATTGCCACCAATTAAGATGTTAAAAAATGTGGGAGAGCGCGAGCCACGTTCTACAAGAAACCGCGCTAATTAATTACATTCACAAGATTAGAGGTCTCAAACAAGGGAGCAAACTGGATTTCATTAAATTCTTTCAAGTTTAAAGATGATAAATGCGAAAGGGGGAAGGTTAAAGAGTGCAAACCGTTAAAAGCTCTGCTCGGCGGACTACAATAATTTGAAACCATTGCCGTCACACAATTTATTTTTCCAAACAAATGGCTTGTCTTGCCATAAAACATTCTAGGAAAGAGGGTTCTTTTTTTGTTTTTCTTCACCAAACTCTAATCTCTAAAAGTGAAGGTGCGATACTGCTTGAGGAAAAAAGGTCGACAATCCTATTAAAAGAGTGAAGGCTGAGTAACCTTCTTACCTAGTAAATAAAAATAGGCAGAACAATTTCTTTTAAAATGTTAATATTTTTTATAATTAGCTAATTTAATCATTAATTGAGAACAGCTCAAGTGGAATATGTAAGTAAAAATAAATCAATTATCTTCTTTGAAAAAGCGCAAAAATAACTTTAATAGTTCTGATTACGTAACGTAGCAAATCTCATTAAAATTACTTTAATGAGACCACAATTCTTAAAACTGTAACTGGGTTCAGCAATTTGTAACTAAGAGAAGGCAGTTAATTTGCTGCAGGAGGTAGAAATCCTCCGTTAATGTTTAAACTTGGGAAGGAGGAAGCAAAGATTAATTAAACTGCTATTGCAAGCGCATTTTTAGACGTACTTTCAAAATTTAAACCTAAAAAAAGTTCTCTTTGTAATTTTATGCACAGCATCCGTCTCATTTGATTTTTTTTTTATTTAGCAGAAAACCGTTCTATTTTAAGACTAAATTTTCATTTCATATACTTTTCTTAGAGGAATAATTTTCAGCCTCAAAATATATTTACGGAGATTTACTATTGAAGATTCATAATAAAGAGTTTGGAGTGAAGCAGCAAAACTCCTTGCATTGTGAATTTGCGAAGTCGGTCGTACTATTGTCAAATTTTTTTTTTCGATTTTTTTGATTTTGACTTCAGATTCGATTACAGCAACAAAAAAAAAAGTAAAAGTTTTAATAGGCATACATGCCCTATCTATTCGGAAAATGGCTCAAATGGCGGTCAAAGTTTGGTCAATCATATTTCCGCCGTGCTTTTGCATCAGATGGTTCGAAAATGTAATTTTATTGACCGGAAAAAGTATTAGATGGACTTGTGTGAAATACCATTTGATTGTCCAACGTATATAATACCACAGACTTAAAATTTTTACCAATTTGGCTATGTTCCCGAATAAATATGACCCTTGTGTTTACTATAATTTTAAATATAAATATTTTTTTATGTGATTCTAAATCAAAATCAAAAAATTCGAAAAAACTTGGTAACAGAATGACCGATTTCGCAAGCGGAAATTCAATAACGATTCAATAGGATCCATACTGAACGAAGGTAGCTTTGCAACCGAAATGTATACATCTGTGGATGAATAAATTTCTTTGTGGAAAAGTTGTGTGTCGACTCTCCTACCTTCCTCTGAGCAAGTATCCACAGTGTCTTTTAGGCTTTTTACTATTCATTATTAAGTACCGAAAGGTGCTTTATGCTTTGGCCTTGTCCGACCGTCCGTCCGTCCGTCTGTCCGTAACTCGATTTTCTCGGAAAGTATGAAAGATTTTAAAAATCTGTTTTCACCAATCGATAGATATGGGAAATGGCACGGATGAGTTCGAAGATGGTCGAAATTGGTACAGTGGCACGCGCTCTAATTGTACTATTATGATACCCCCCCGAAATTTTTCCATGTTAAGATATAGTAAGTAACATATCAAAAAACTCGTAACGATGAGCCATGAACGAATCTAACGTTATTAAATACTGTTTAGCCAACTGATAAATTTAGTTCGAAGATGGCCGATATTGGAACAATGGCACGCGCTCTAGAAATTTTCAATGTTAAGATATAGTAAGCAACAAATCAAACCACTCGTAACGAAGAGCCATGAACGAATATAATGTTATTAAATACTGTTTGGCCAATTGATAAATTTAGTTCGAAGATGGCCGAAATCAGTACAATTGCACTGGGGAAAACGCGTAATGAGCATATAGGTTCGGCTCTGCGCGTGCTCAAAACGTTAATGAGATTGTGCGCGTGCAGGATGCACATGATTGACGATAAATGAAAGGGCAAAACGGACTCTAAATCAAAAGAATTTTATTATTCGTAGGGAGCTAATTATTTATTACGATAACTAGAAAACGAATTAACTTTTTTACACTTCGTTTTCACCAATCCATTAATATGGGACAGAGCTCGAACAAGTACGTACCTAAGATAGCTGGAATAGGTACGTGCTCTAATGGCACGTACTCTAATGCTAACATTACGATAACCCCTTAAAAATTTCCTCTAACCAGATATGGCATGTAATATACAAAATAAATCGTCACGACGTCTAATGAACGAATATATAACAGTAACTATTGATAGCAGATATTGGTCTAGTGGCACGTGTAAGTGTAAGGATATATCATGAATGAATATAACGCGTAAATAATGATAATGGTAATTGGTTTACTAGCACGTGCCTAATAGTACCATATGGTACAAATGGAACTTTCAATGCTAAGATATGGCATGTAATATATCAAATAACTCGTAACAATGTGTCATGAGTGAATATAGAAAATAAATAATGATAGTGGGAAATTGTTAAGTAGCACGTGCCCCAATGGTACTATATGAACCATATGGTAGCATTGGAACATTCAATGTCAAGATATGGCATGTAATATATCAAACAACTCGTAACAACGAGTCATGAGTGAATATAACGAGTAAATAATGATAGTGGAAATTGGTTAAATAGCACGTGCCCTAATGGTACTATATGAAACCATATGGTATCATTGGAACTTTCAATGCTAAGATATGGCATGTAATATATCAAACAACTTGTAACAACGTGTCATGAGTGAATATAACAAGTAAATATTGATAATGGGAAATTGTTAAGTAGCACGTGGCCTAATGGAACCATATGATACCACATGTTA